>CATIWJ010006828.1:0-33674 GCA_949640765.1 Croton laevigatus | reverse complement strand
TAAAAATTGTTATTGGCCAAAAAACACATACTCCTATATTAGTTTATTACCAATATATGGGACTAACCCAATTAATTTTTTTTTATTTCCTTTAATCAAAGTCATAAATCCAATTGACAATCAATTAACAAATTCATACTTCCATTGTCCAAAAAAAAAAAGGAAAAAGAAAAAAGAAAAGAAAAGAAGTTAGGATATTGTTCTATTAAAAGATTAATTAATTTGTGTTGGATAATTTTAGGAGAAACTGTCTTGGTACCGCCGTATTTGTGTCGAAGCCGAGCTGCTAGCACTAAACCTCACCTAAAGTCAAAAATGTCCCTACTTCTCCAACAACGTATTCTGCACCATCCTTTCCAACCGAGGACATTAGTGACAAATTAAAAATATTCCCGCATGCCCTAATCCAGTGTCTTCACGTACTCTCTGTTCGGAATATAAACAAACACGCAATTCCATTCTCCGTTTACTTTCGTTTCGTGCTAGTTTATCCATTTAGGAAGGATTCAATTGTGCGCTGCGCATATTCTGGTTCGATTTATTAGCATTTGAATAGATCTGCCACGCTACGAACTCCAGTGATCGGCAATGGGAGTTCCGGCTTTCTACCGTTGGTTAGCCGAGAAATATCCTTTAGTTGTGGTGGATGTAACCGAGGAAGAACCCGTGGTTATTAATGGAGTTAAGATTCCAGTAGACACTAGTAACCCTAACCCTAACAACATCGAATATGATAATTTGTATCTCGACATGAATGGAATTATTCACCCCTGCTTCCACCCTGAAGACAGAGTATGATGTTTTTGTTAATTTCTGCTATTGATTTTTCAATTTATTAATTCTTACTTGTTATTAATCATTAATTAATAATAATAATAATCTATGAACACGTGATTTTTTTATCTTTGCAGCCTTCTCCAACATCTTTTGAAGATGTATTCCAGTGTATGTTTGACTACATTGATAGATTGTTTGTAATGGTGAGGCCCAGGAAGTTGCTCTATATGGCAATTGGTATGAATTCATTTCTTACAATTTTTATTCCGGAAAGTTGTCTGTTGTGTTTTGTAGTCACTAACTGAAACTAATTTGGTTTTGGTAGATGGTGTTGCTCCTAGGGCTAAAATGAATCAGCAACGTTCTAGACGATTTAGAGCCGCTAAAGATGCATCAGATGCGGTATGTGAATTCGTGAATAATGGTTATGACTATGTGTAGGCACAGGGAATGTTATTTCTTTAAGTTGTTATAGTCCAATAACTCAAATTAATACTCAAAATTCTGTATTGTATTGGATAATATTGTTTGCTGGTTCTTTTCCTGTTTGGACTTGCTTGAATCCCGAACATGTCACAATGATGTGTATCCCTACTATAGCTTCTTATATATAGCTATTGCAAGTGTGTAAATAAAAATGTGTGAAATGTGAATGCATATAGTAGTACTGGTAGTTTTTTCTATGGAAATGCAAAAGACTCTTTCCATAGGAAACAATAAGTAGTTTAATGGAATATTGCAATTTGCTATGTCACATATTCCTTCTTTAGAGGAAAAGGGGATTTGGGTTGGCTTTTGTTTTTCTGATCAAATGGAAATCAATCACCATGCTACCTGTTACAACACATCATCCCTGTTAGCTAGTGGTTCAAATGGACTGTTGCCGCTTTGGTATTTGAAAACCTGGATCTTTGTGGACAAATTCATGCTGTAGATAGAGGTTATGTTTAACCATCAAGAAAATTTATTGATCCTGTAATATTGAACTGAAAAAAAGAGGCAACTAATTGTTTTCATGTGTATTTTGCCATTGCAATTTGAAGATCTTATTGGTCATTTATTAGCACATTTTAAGTTCCGAGTCTTATTATGTCTTTATTTCTCATTATTCTGAAGAAGAAGAATAAAGAATCTTGATAGGAGATAAGTTATTTCATGCCTTTTGATTTGTAACCCTTTGACTTGTAGGCAGCTGAAGAAGAGAGGCTAAGACAGGAGTTTGAGAAGGAGGGTAGAAAATTACCCCCTAAGGAGGAATCACAAACCTTTGATTCCAATGTTATCACTCCTGGAACTGAGTTTATGGCTGTTCTTTCAGTCGCTCTGCAGTACTATATCCATCTCAGGTTAAATTATGATCCTGGCTGGAAGAAAATTAAGGTATGCTTAACTATGCCTTTTTTTTTTTCTTTGATGGCCTTTTTTTTTTCATTTGCAATTATGCCAGTTGATTGCAAAATTTTGGTTTTTGAGCAATTGCTGCATCTGTATTTTGTGAAGGTTATCCTTTCTGATGCCAATGTTCCTGGCGAAGGGGAACATAAGATTATGTCTTATATTCGACTTCAGAGAAATCTTCCTGGTTACAATCCAAACACTCGCCATTGTCTGTATGGTCTGGTACATTTCTTCCTTCATTTTCACCTTCCCTTATTTTTACTATTTTTTTGGCTATCTGAAATAAGCTGGCTTGTTCTGTTCATGGATGCCATTGATAGGATGCGGATCTGATTATGTTGGCTTTAGCTACCCATGAGGTTCATTTTTCAATTCTTCGAGAGGTTTGTCATTCTGAATATAATTGTACTTTTGAAAAATTATGTCTTCTTTTGTTATCACTTATAATTATTATTACCAGTACTACAAGTAATTATTATACAGTAACAAACATGGGAATGCATATTATTTCAAATGAGGATAATAGTTTTGTTTTGCATGCCTATGTTTGGCATGAAATTGATTGCATGGGTCCTTTTGTTGATACTGATTTTAGCATCTGTAGATTGTTCAAAATTTTTTCCTGTAACATTTTTGCTTATTTTCATGATGTTGTTCAGGTTGTTTTCATGCCGGGGCAACAAGACAAATGTTTCCTCTGTGGTCAAATGGGTCATTTGGCAGCAGATTGTGAAGGAAAGGCTAAGAGAAAGGCAGGGGAATTTGATGAGAAAGGCGGAGAGGCTGTTGCAGTAAAGAAACCATATCAGGTGTGTAGTTTTCTAAATGGATATGGGAGTAGCTCACATGAATAAACTCCACAGTTGCAATGACTATATATTTGATTGTTTGATATGTTTTCTACAATTTTCTTAATGCAGTTCCTCAATATTTGGACTCTTAGAGAGTACCTGGAATTTGAATTCAGAATTCCCAACCCTCCATTTGCAGTCGATTTTGAACGCATTGTGGATGATTTTATATTCATGTGCTTCTTTGTTGGCAATGATTTTTTGCCACACATGCCCACATTAGAGATCCGTGAGGTTTGTACATATTTGACCTCTGTTTGAATGCAATATAAGAGAGATAATTGTGCCTATGAATTGAAACTGAATTTGTTCTCATATAATTTTTTTGATTACCTTGGTGTCTTGCAATATGTTGTTAAGCAGTTCCTGTGGAGCCTTTTAATTTGTTAGAATCATAAAGATGCATATTTAGATGTCTACTAAAATATTTGTTCGTTTAGAATGTCAGTTCATGTTTTGTACTGTTGTTGTTTTGCCTATACAGGAAGTGATATGTAATCAGTTCTGGAATTAAATTTGATATCTTCAAATATTCAATTATCTCGTTGGAAAAATAGCTAGAAAAGAAGGGCATTTTACCCTTATTCCTCCCTTTTATTGGGTTTGGATTTATTTATTTGTTTGTTAGAGGGGAAGGGTAATTCAGTATTATGGTGTTTCATTATGGGCTTAAGTTCATTTAGACACAGGTTATATGTTCTTGAAACCAACTGGAGACTTTGATATGTCGTATTATTTTATGTCCTACTAATGCAATCTAATTTTAGGACATTTAATCTAATGCTCATTTTTATACTTGGGTCTGCAATTTGATATTTGAATTGCTACACCCCTATAAGTTTCTGAATTGTTGCTGCCTTCAGGCAATTAATTTATAATGTGTGTTTGTTATGTGGATATAACTTGTATGTTGATGTGGCATTTGTTTTCTGTGCTCGATTTCTTTCCAGGGTGCTATCAACTTGCTAATGGCAGTGTACAAAAAGGAGTTTAGTAGAATGGGTGGGTATCTGACAGATGCAAGCAAGGTATGCATGTGTGTAGATTTTTGGAAGCTGCTTGTAGTGGATTCTGCTGCAGAACTGTTACATATTTTTGGAAGAGTGTTTATTTATTTATTTTCTTTTTCACTTTCTCAGCCAAACTTGAGCAATGTGGAGCATTTTATTCAAGCAGTGGGCTCCTATGAAGATAAAATATTCCAGAAAAGAGCACGCTTGCACCAGGTTAAGGTTTTCCCCAATCTACAAATTTGTCTTTCACCTGTTGTGAATGTTCACACCATTTGCAATATTCTATTTAGTAAATGAATGCTTGTATTTATGGGATGTTTGATTAAGATATCCAAGTTGTCAGATAAAATTGTTGTGATGCTGGTGGTTCATCATATCTCTCTTTCTAAATGCTGTAAGCATGTACAAATTGGTGGATGCAGTGAATTGGGAAGATGTTGACATGTGAAGTGGTTGTGCTCTTGCAATTCTCTGTATAAACGACCTATTTGAATGCTTGTTATTATTATTTTTTGGTGGGGGAGGGGGGTTGGTTAAGAAGAGAAAAGAACACCAAAAAATGCCATAAGCATTTGGTTTCTACTTTTAAGGGAGCCACACATCTATTAGTATTGGCAAGCATCCAAATCTTTTTGGCAAGCTTTGCCCGTTAAGAGGACGCTTCTGCATTTTTATGTGTATAGTCCAGTTTTGAAGGTTTGAGTAGTTTACCACCAATTGAAATGTAAAGAAAATTGCAGAGGTCAGATTGCATGAAGCATCGCATTCAGTAGAGTTTTAAAATCATTACCCTTTGTTAGGAGGATCTGTGCTTGTTAATTTAGTAGCTTGGCATTATTTTTTATTATTATCTCTTTATATATTTCAGCGGCAATCGGAAAGAATCAAGCGAGAAAAGGCACAGGCCAGAAGGGGAGACGATGCTGAGCCTCAATTTAAACCTGATTCCTTGGTGCCTGTTGCTCGATTTCATGGTTCTCGTCTTGCTTCAGCTCCTGCACCTTCTCCCTTCCAGCATGAGAGCTCATGTGATGGCAAAGGATCTTCTGTTTCAGCCAACAAGGCTGCACGAACATCTTCATCAGCCACTGTTGCTGCTGCCATTGTTGAAGCAGAGAAAGATCTGGAAATAGAAGTATGTTTTCCTGTTTCAGGAGAGGCACTTTAAAGTAATTCTGACTCCTCCAGCGAATCTTAGGACTCATATTCAATGGGCTAGCCTCTGATTTGGTATGAGCCTTGCTGGCAAGGAGTTAAGAGTTCTTTGTTTCACAATGTCTACTATTTTATCCATGTAAAATGGATTGACTGTTTCTTTTTAGCATATTCATTTATGAAATTAATGCTGGTTTCCCTACATTTTCAGGCACATGGAAACAAAGAAGAATTGAAAACAAAGCTTAAGGCAAGACTTCGTGAGAAGTCTGATGTTTTTAACTCGGCAAATCCAGAAGAAGACAAGGTACACATTTGCAATTTAGTGGGTTTTAAAATTATATTCAGAAAAAAACAAGTTTAATGCATTCTTCTACCCTTGATAAAATTATAAATCCCAGTTTTATAATTTTGAATTCTTGGTCTTCTCTCTGTCACCCCATTGGATATGAAAGTCATGTTATGTATGGGTATAAATAATTGTAATTGATTAAATAATTTCGACCGCTTGTTTTTATGATTCTTGTGCTTTGTATTGCTTATTTGGATTTCTGATCACCTGTGATTTTTAGTATTGGCTTATGGCAGTTGTGTTTCATATCATGTGTTGAAACTTCAAAATGTTCACATCAAGGGTTGTTATTCTGCCAAATGCTATTTTTAATCCTTTTTTGTTCAGTATATGGGATCCTTACGTCCTTGATGAACCTTTATCAGATTAAATTAGGAGAACCAGGATGGAAGGAAAGGTATTATGAAGAAAAGTTTAGTGCAAAGACTCTTGAGGAAATGGAGGACATAAGAAAGGATGTTGTAAGTCAAATCACCTCATGTGACATTAGGTTTTGAATGTTTTCCATGCTTCAGAAGGGTTATAATCTTATTTGACTATCCACTCTGTAGGCCTTGAGGTACACTGAAGGGTTATGTTGGGTCATGCACTATTATTACGAAGGAGTTTGTTCATGGCAATGGTGAGTTTTAGACTTTCTTGGCTTCTCTAGCAGTTGAGAGCTTCCTGTTTCCATTCTTTTGATGCTGATGCTATATTGCAACTAATGGCATATTTTGAGGAAATTTATGGAATTATGAGGACTATCATTTTGACAATTATGGCAATAGGAAATGTGATTTGCTGCTTCCTGTTCCACCTAAACAATTGATTGACAAGACTGTTTATTATTTCCTATGTATTCATTTGTTCACAAGTCTTATCTGCATCGTAGTCAGAAAACTAATTACTTCTCTCTTCTGCAATTTGAGAAAGATGAGAAGGCCTTTGCTTAGTGTGCAGTAGTTTGTTGTGTTATATTTTTACATAGATATGTATTGTGTGTGAATCATCATTTATTCTTTTGTTTCAGGTTTTACCCATATCATTATGCACCCTTTGCTTCTGATCTCAAAAATCTAGATCAGATGAATATTGAGTTTGAATTGGGTTCCCCATTTAAACCATTCAATCAGCTTTTGGGAGTTTTTCCTGCTGCAAGGTTCCATTGCTATTTCCATCTGATTATTCCCGTGTCCCATCAAGGCAGAAACTAACTTCTTTTTTCTCTTCAATTTGCAGTTCCCACGCTCTTCCTTTGCAATATAGAAAATTGATGACTGATCCAAATTCACCCATTAGCGACTTTTACCCCATTGGTACGCATTTTCTCTAAAGATTGATAATGAATATTATTTTATATGATAAAATACTGTCTTAATTTCCTCTATATATCAGATTTTGAAGTTGACATGAATGGAAAGCGGTATGCATGGCAGGTCAGTCATTTTTTAGTCTGATTACGTTTACTCTCATAGATAAGCCACTGTGTTAAAGGTGTTTACTTGTTCAATTAGTTTGATGGTCTTTCTTCTTATTTTACCATCCTCCCTAGGGTATTGCAAAGCTGCCCTTCATTGATGAATCTCGTCTCCTTGCGGAGGTTGAAAAGATTGAGCATACATTAACGGTATGGCTCTTGAATCAAGTGATTCTGTGACTTGTGTTTGTATCTTTTTTTAACTCTTTTTTTATGTCTGGGTATGAAGAGAGAGTTCTTTTGGTTCATTCATTGTGTGATCTGAATGTGGGAATGTCTGACTCTGTAGGAGGAGGAAGCAAGGAGAAACAGTGTGATGTTTGACATGCTATTTGTGTTGTCGTCTCATTCTCTTGCTGAGAGTATTTATTTACTTGATAACAATTGTAAACAACTGACGGACAAAGAACGAGTCCAAGTCAAAGAACGTATTAATCCTGAGTTGAGGTATGTATTTCCGACTGTCAAAATGTTTTATGTTTAATTAGAGCTTTGAGTTTACTGGTGAAAACTTAGTTTTGTTGGTTGCTCACATTATCTTGTGATATTTACACTCTTAAATGTTATAAGCATTGCTCAAAATTGGGAAAAATAAGGGGAGATTCTTTCATGTAAAAATTCTGAGCCTTGTGGGATGCTATTTTCATATTTGTATAATGGGAGATAATTCTTTTATATTTTGTCATCTGTGTTAGAGCTAGTACACGTAGACGGATGGGTAGAAACACATGTTCATAACATAATCAAGTGTTTCATCTTTCAATTGTCCGTGTCTCATAATCAAGTGTTTCATCTTTCAATTGTCTGTGTCTCTTTAATTTGTCATCCTTAATTTTGCACTAACATGTCCGGACCAACTATGAAGTCAAAAGTTTATTTGGACCGTTTTCTGATTTTATTTAGGTCTTCATGCAGTGATGGGATGAATGGTTATATATCCCCTTGCTTTGGAGATACTCAACCTCCTATATTCAGGTCTCCAGTTGAAGGGATGGAAGACATTTTGGACAATGAAGTCATGTAAGCTTCTAACATCGATTTTATTTAACTATAAAGTTCTATACATATCTGGTACATTTTGAATCTACTGCAATATATTGAACTCATGGAAGTGATCTGGTACATGTGATATCTTTTTAATTAATCTTTTTTTTTTTTCCTTTACGCTTCAGATGTGCCATATACAGAGTTCCTGATCTGCATAAACACATAACTCAACCACCAGCTGGTGTTATATTCCCTAAGAAGGTATGGTGAGGCTTAAATATATCCTCCCAGTGTGTTCTAGATTTCCATTATCTTGTTTTTATCTTATTTCTGTGAATGCAAAGAAATATATGTTGCCAATTTGTTGCATTCCGAAGTCCTCAAGATTCAGACAGTTTTAACTGCTTGGACTTTATTGAGCTTTATGGTTTCCATACCATATTCAGATACTTCACAGATATGACAAATGCTACTGCTTTTACAGATTGTAAATGTGGGGGATCTGAAACCAGATCCAGTTTTGTGGCACGAAGATTCTGGGAGAAGGCCTTGGGATAATGAAAGGTAATGTTTGACTCCGGTCTCCCCAAGGTCAATGCATGATTGTCTGCGTGTTTTTTTTGCACGCACGGTATTTTCTATGAATTAATTGGAGAATTTGGATTTTGGACCTTTTCAGGCACAATAACCCTCCTGGAATATCCGGACGTCAGCTTGGTGATGCAGCTCATCGTCTTGTTATTAATAGTTTACCAGCGAATCGAAAGGTGTACACCAACAATTTTGATGCTCGAGCAACACCTTACGCTGCAGCTCCCCATGCACCACCCCATGCTTCCTATTCAAATGAGCTGCACAATCCAGGACATCATAGAAATCAACGACCAAGATTGGATTATTCAAACTCTGATCACTATAGATCTTTGAATCCTGCTCTCTACAACCAAGGTTATAGTCGACCCTATGCATCGTCAGGTGCTAACCCACGTCATAATGACTCTTACAATCGATATGAGAGAGATAGCCAGTTGAATAGACCGCATTCAAGGCAGCAGGTGTACCACCCACCCGAATTTCATCAGAACGGTGGACCACAGTACCATCCACCCGGGACTGGCACTTATGGTTATCAAGGTGGTTATGATGGGTACCAGAACCATCAATCACCTGGAGCTGGTAATCATCAATATTGGGGTGGTGGTGGGTTCCCCCCACCTGCCAGTCAGAATGTTCCTGTAGGGTATGATCACCATCAACAGAGGGGTAATAGATATTCTGCCTTGGATTTGAGGGGAAGAAGAGCGCCACAACCTAGTGACGGTGGACTGAACAGGGGGCCGAGGCCTCCTCATGGTGGTGCAAGCAGGAGGCCACTGCATACGCCCCCATGTGGAGCCAGTAGGTTCAATCAATCTCAACCTAGCAATGGTAGCTGGGAACCTAGGCCTCCACAACCAGGTCGACCAAATAAGAGGCCACCAGCTCCTGGGTACGGATACTGATGGGGAAGGAATCCGACTTCAATTCTGTAAAATTACAAGTATTAGTGGATCAGCAATTTCCTAATTCATTTTAGCAGTTAGGTTTTAGCATTCTAATTTCTTGTATACTTTCTTTTTCCCTTCCATTTAGTGTGCATTGCATTCTTGTTGTAACCAAAATTTCAAAATAAACCTCAAAGGAGTTTACACAACTCGTACTCTTATTCTCTTAGTTATGGCATTTGTAATTTTTCGATTATAAGTGGAAAGATCTGCTCGATTGAAAAGATTTTATTATTTATTTTTACCAAAAGAAAAGTTTTTACTTACAAGTAAAATCCTCTTGAAGTTATATACATTTTCTTTAATAAAATACTTTGTCGGGTGTGTATTTTTGTGACACGAGACAAATGCAGATATAAAAAAGTATGCGAGGCATGAATAAAAAGTACTACAGCATTTAACTATGAAAGGAAGGAAGAATAACTCAAAACGATAGCATAGCATGTTCCTTGTAAAGGACATTGGTTGGAAACGGGGGCTGCGACAGTGCACGCGCTGTGAGGATCTCAGGCTGATATGAAATTTTGTAGATTTATAATTATGTAGGATCTCACTCTCATGTGGAAGTTTTGTTTAATGAAGATTCTAATGGTTGTTGTAGGCTGTACTTGTATGAGTCCCATAATTATTTTTATTTTCTTGATTTAGCAAATTCCTCTTATTAAATAATGAAAAACTAATACATAAATTGCAAAAAGACAAGACTTTTAAGGATTTTAGTTGGATCTAATCTAATCAACCGAGAATTTCAAAAAAATAAAAATAAAAATAAAAATCTAATCAACCGAACGTGTGCAACTAGCCAAGTGACACTCTCCCAGCTTTGATTGATCGGTTGGTGGGATTTAATTTAGTACTTTTCCATGTCACTCTCTTTTTAAAAAATATATATATTATTTCTATTTTTATTTATTTAAATTATGAAATGGGGATAGTTTATTTTAATTAGATTTTGTTTTATATGATTTATGAATGAATCAAACATATATGATGAAGTTCAATTAATTTGAAAACATTGTGCATGAATTTCGTTTTCAATTTAGTCAATATGTTATTATTGGGTGAATGAACGTTAATTGTGGAATGTTTCCGGTACATTATTCATGTTTAATTACAGTTTAGAACATAGATTATCTCACTAGTTTTAACTTTTTTTTCTTAAAATACAAACGAATAGTGTGATGCTATTTATTAAAATTATGATGATTTGAATTTATTTTTCTCTTGAATCGTAAGAAATATGGTGGTATGATATCATTAGATCGATTATTTTTTTTATTAGCCAAGATACCTTTAGATCGATTTTGTATCAATTAATTAAGAATTATCTTTTTATATATAAAATAATTAGAGAGCTATATAAATAAAGTACTTAATAATTAGAAAATTTTTCTTTTTTTGGGGTGGTCAATTCTTGGATTATTGGTTCAATTCGATTAAGATCTTAATTGATTTCTATGCCAAAGTTGTATATAGCACACACGTGTGGGAGATTAGGTAAATAGTCTATTTCCCAAATTAGAACATAATTTAAAAGACTAATAAACAATGCTAAAAGTGACATATGAAAGGAAAAAAAAGGTAGTGGGAAGCATTTCCTAAAAGCTTCTTGATTTTGTCAAATTAAATTCATGATTCAGCTTCAAGAATCTTATAAATATTTTCATACTCCTCAAGAAAACCTATATATAGTCTATTTCTGTCTACTAAAAGTTTTAAAAAAGTAAAAGAATTTGATTTGAATCAAATTATTAATTATTTAATTAAGATTTAATGAAGTTTATGGACAATACAAATCTAATTTTATAAAATTGGGTTAATTTATTAAATCTTGTGATAAGAAAGTTCTAAAATTTTTAATTAACTATGAATTATAATCCTCATCAAGTCATCAAAATATTTGTTTAATTAAAAGTAATTTCTTCAACAAAAAAAAAAAAAGATAATATAAATAATTTTAGGGACAAAATTGAAAAGATATGTTTACGTGAGCTTTGGAATGAAAATTTAGCGGCATAACTTTGGGGATTTATGTGATGATTATGACATCATCAATGACGAATGTTAATTAGTCAATGACAAGTGTGTGTTTACCTATTAATTGCACTTATTGCTATATCTTAATCCTTAAGAGACTAATCATGACTGGCCATAACATAATTTAATTTAAGGGAAAAATATTATTTTGTTCCCATGTTTTCAGAAATTAAATTAATTTATCTTTGTATTTTATATAATAGTATGTTTTATTCTTGTATTTTAGAAAAATTATACTATTATATCATTTCTCGCCGAAAATAATGATGAAAATTAACAAGTAATTGTTTAATTGCCTGATTATAAATATGATTTTAGTTTTGATTAAAATAATATATATTTTTTTAAATAGCTAAAAAATCAATAAATAAACCGAACGATTTTTTATATTTTTTGACAAATATGTGTTGTTTCAATTAAACTAATGTCATATTTGTAATCAGCGTAAAAATAAAAAAATCTAAATGAGACATAATTTGTTAATTTTTGTTACCGTTTTTGGCGAAAATGGACAAAATAGTATAACTTTTATAAAATACAGGGACAAAATAAATTATTATGTAAAATATATAGAAAAACTAGTTTGATTTTAAAAAAATATAGGAACAAAATTCTATTTTTTTTCCTTGATTTAATTAATTGTATTATGTATATGAAATTATTAATTAATTAATTGGTATAAATTTAACAGTTTAATGTTGATTATATTAATTATTTTTACCACTTTTTAGAAATAATACTATTAAATAAACAACGTACTCATTAGGTTTACAAATACAAGCCTACTTCTCTTTTAACATATTTCAAAAAAGAAAAAAATTGACTAAAGATACCCAACCTTATACCATCCTTTCAATATGGTACCTAACCTTTTTTTTTTTCTTTCGAATGTATATCCATCTTTTCTATTTGGTTTCAATAAAATACGCATTCTCGTTTTCTGGCCAAGATTCTAGTGAGTTGATTGTGTGGCATCCTCGTTTGCAAATGCAAATGTTGACTATGTGGCATCCTCCATAGCCATAAAACAAGAATATGTATTTTATTAAAACCAAATGTAAAGATTGAGTATATGTTTGAAAGTGAAAAGAAAATTGGGTACCATTCTGAAACGGTTATGTAATATCTTCATGAGAAATAATCTTTAAATCATAGATACATGCCTCTCAATCAAGTTAGACGTTCCAATCTTAATAATTTAACTTAAAAATATAAGTTACCGTTAAAAAAAATCATAAATAGATTTAGGGAAAGATCGAACCCAGGATGAGATATGTTACAAACTAGTAGGCCTTTAAGTCTTAATATCTCAAATAACTTTAAAACAATTTTCTTTATAATTAATTAACGCAAATATAAGTGGGATATAACTAGGAATGACAGCGGAACGGTCTTTCGAGGGTACCGCCCAACCAAATCCGCTAAAATCTATTAGGATAATGTATAAACGGATTTGAGACGAATTTGGTATAAAATTTTACTATTTGTCACGGATTTGGTATGGATTTAGTTTTTCAGTCATGGGTATCTAGAAACCAAACCCGTTTAGTTTCTCGGATTGGGACGGATATCCGCAACTACCAACCCATTATCCTTAAAATATAAAACGTTTAATAAGAAAAAAAAAGTAAAAACATTCAAGTTTGTTGAATTTTAATTAATTATGACTGTTGTTGTATTTTTTTCAGAATAAATAATTATTAACTTGAATTTTTTTTTTGTGTTTTTCAATTATTTATAATTTTAATATTTTTAAACAGTTAAAGTTTTATTAAATGGGCACCCGCGAATAGTAATAAATGAATTTTGTAATGTGTATAAAAAATTTCACGAATTTAATATGAATAATGCTAAACAAGTTTGGGACGGATAGTAGTGATTTTCGAGGATACCCAATCCAGTACCATCCCTAGATATATAAGGAGGATGACATCAAGTTAGCAACTCAAGGAAGGTTGTAGTGCAAGGCATTAGTAGTAAATGAAGAGGAAAACATGCACGTATTTTCATGTGGAGACAAAAAACCAACCAAACGACAGCTTCGTTTTGTGAGATGAAACCTCCTTACAACTTTCTTTTCATTTGGAAAAATAGTCTTCACATCTACGCTTTAGTATCAACCAAACTACAAAAAGAGTATATTTTTTCCTTCTTTTCAGATTTTGAAAGCAAGAGAAAGAAAATACTACTAGAATTCACTTCATTACATTTGCAAAACGGAATTAGGGAGACATGACATGATTGACCAAATGAGTTAGACATTACCACATGAAAATTTTTTACTACGAAATTTTAATACATTTCTATTTTCAAAATTCAAATTTGAGACTTGATTAATTTTTATTAAACAAATCTAGACAAATAAAAATCTTATTAAGTTATTATTCTTTTTACTTCTAACAAATCTCAATTGACTATAAGTTTGATTTAAATTAATAAATTTGTCAATATCAATAAGTTGATAAAGAAAATTTGTCAAAAGTTTATTAAAGGTCAATTTTATCGATCAACTCAATCAATTTATTAATTAACTTGATTTAGAAATCTAAGATTGTTACTTGATTTAAAATTTTATTTACTTGAAAATAATACATATATATAATTACACATCAAAGCATAATTTAGTGATAAATGCATCTGTAACTTAATTTATTAGTTAAAATACTTCTTCATTTAAAAAAAAAATGCTTTTCTTATTACCCAAAAAATAAATATATGTAATTAAAAATTTACACTAATGTAAAAAAAAAAAGTTAAATTTCATGTAATAATTGGGCCAAAAGCGCTGAACTTAATAGTTCCTGTCATGTCTCGATCCGGAAAAATCTAATACCATTAAATGACTTTAAATATAGTCATGTCCTGGAACATCAGATACTCAAAAAAATTTATGTAATGTAATAACTTTTTTTTAATTCATAAATTAACTCTTCTAGTAGGTTATTCAAAACATACTACTAACTTTTAATTGCCTAACTTCTAGAGCAATAATAATAATAATAATATATATGTCACACCATGTGATCACTCTTTACCTAGCTATACAATTCGGTGATTGACAATTTTTTGAATTTATATATATATATATACTTGGCTTTTAGAGAGATCTGACTTGCCAACCCAACCCGTACTTAATTAATTAAATCTAATTACTTATTAATCAATAATTAACTAATTAATTACTCACAAAATGGTCATACAAATTCCAAAAAAACTTTGTCGTTTTTGCCTTCAACTTCTTCACAATTTAAATCAAAATTAGTTTTCCTTAATTAATTATAAGGATTAGGTCTTTTCTTCTCCCACCTTCCAAAAGATGTGTAATTGTCTAAACCACATTATCAAATACCTAAAGATAATTGCTAAAGTAATTAATTAATTCTTTACCAGAAAATTAATTAATTAATTAATCGTAATAATATTAATTAAAAACAAAAAGAAGAGTAATTACCGGTCAAAAAGAAGAAAGTCTACTTTTTAGTGGAATAGACTTGATGATCAATTAACATAGTTAAATATGTATATGATTTTTTAAAAGATATAAACATATGATTTATTTAACATGTTGTACGTGTAGGGACAAATTGCTAAGAAGGTGGTAAAATAAGTAGGATTATGTCTCATTTTTAGTCCTTGAATTTGATTTTCATATTCAAAATGGCAGCAAATGACTTTCATTTCTTCTAATTAGGCCTTGAACTTGGTAAATTACCTCAATTTGGTCTCTTTTCATAGATTTTTTTTTTTCAAATTAAATTTTAAAAAATGAATAATGTCTAAAACTAACTTAAAATGAGACTATAATGTTAAGACGAAGAGTTTTGTTTTTAATCTTTAATGATTTGACTTGTTAAAGCACTATATTTTACCATTGTTCACCATATCGATCTGATATCATAGAATTTAACAATGTGTTTGAAAATTTAGAGATCATAAATTTCCAAAATTTATTCAAATTTTAAATTTAACATTATTTATAATAGCCTACAATTACGAGTGTGTTCTGTAAAACTATGTAACCTATAACTGTTTGAATAATTATTAATTGTTTATAAAACTATCAAAGTTAATGACTACTCCATCCGTCTTAAAATAAGTGTCCTAACTTAAATTTTTTTTCCCATAATAAGTGTCTCATTAATAAATTATAACAAAATTAGGTGATGAATTTTTTTATACTTTTAAAATATTAATAGATAATGGACTTTGCAAGTTGGACAAACATGTAAGTGAATGGTATATTAGTTATTCAAGAAATAAATTTATATTTTTAATATAATAACTATTAATGCTTGTGAAAATTGGGACACTTATTTTGAGACGGAATGAGTGAAAAATAAGAGGTTAACTTTTTTTATAAATTATTTTGAAACATATAAAATAATTTTAAAAACTATTTTATTGGATGTTTTTATCAATTAAAATTTTAAAAATTACTTGAAATACTCATTATAAGTCATTTTATATTGAAAATGAAAATTGAGATAAATAAAAGGGATATTTACAAAGGATAATTCTTTTCCTCTCGCCTCTCGAATTCGAGATCTATAGAAATACGTTAACGTGATTTAAATCACGTTAACGTGTTTCTATAGATCTCGAATTCGAGAGGCGAGAGATGTAGCCTTGCTCATTTACAAAAATCTCCATAGATTTTTGCATATTCTACATTGTCCTTTCTGTTTAATTTTTTGGGTACAAAAATCTCCATGCATTTTAAATTTGTTAGACAACAATATTTTTTTATTTATTTTTTCTGTTAAAATAACAATAGAATGACTAAAATAATATAATTTTACGGTGTTCTTTTGAAAAAATTCAAGAAATAAAGGATCAAAATATAATTTTAGTCTTTTTCAACAAATGAAAAACAGAAACCCAAGAGGCAAATTAGAGGGAGGCAGAGAGAGAAGAGGAACGTCAGTGCTGGTGCCGATGTCAGTGCTAGCAACAGTTCTAACAACTAACTGTTTTATATTTAAAACTAGATTCTTGGCCTTGCCAAGCTAGAGCTTCTGAATTCATAATGTAGGCAACTAACAAATTATCAACCCTTGGGTTTTTGTTTTTCATTTGTTGAAGAAGACCAAAATTACATTGTGATCCTTTATTTCTTGAATTTTTTCAAAAGAATCTTGTAAAATTACATTTCAGTCATTCTACCGTTATTTTATTCGAAAAAAATTAAACAAAAGAGTATTTTTGTCTAACGAATTTGAAAAACAGGAAGATTTTTGTTTGAAAAAAAAATAAACAGAAAGAAAAATATAAAATATGTAAAAAAATCAAGAAATTTTTTGTAAATATCTCTAAATAAAAATAAAAATAATGTGAAAAAACAGCTAATCTGCAAATTTTTTTAAAAAATAAATAAATAAACAAACACACAGTAGGACCCGTGACGAAACACGAGGCAACGACCACCAATACCAATTGAGGATAGGTAAGTGTATGGGAATGGGAAATCTGTTTGCCATTGGATAAGAGTTTTTTGGAAATGGATAGTATAATTAAAATAATTTCTACTACTATTATTTTTGGATTTTAATAATAAATAATAAAATTTCACTTCAAAATAATAATAGAAAATAAAATTATCATTAAAATCAATTCAGGGAAAATATTAGATGCAAGAAATGGTAATATCATACTTGAAGACATTTATAAATGGCCGTACAAGTAATTTGCTTTATTTTCAATATGTGACTATCCTACCATAAACATAAAATAATTAATAAATAATTAACACCATTAAAATATTTTATCATAACAATAAACTTCATTTATTACTTTTATTATTTTGAAGAAAAACTAATGGTATGAGAACATTAATAGTTTTAGGTACAACAATATTGTCTATGAACACTTATTAAGAAACTGACGCAACGAAAATAATAAGAACAAGATAAATCTATAAATTGTTGATTAATCAAAGATTAATACTAGCAAAAAACTTCTAAAATTTATTGATTCGAAAAAGAATGCTAGAAATTAGGCATCCATACTCTATTGATTTTAAGCGAATGTTAGAAATTATGCATCTAAAATGAAATTTGGGGGAAGACCACATTGGCAGAAAAACATCAAAGAAAAACTCTCCTCTAAAAAATAACAAAATATGTCTTATATAGGCAAAATAAAGACCCTAAACTTAATATAATAAGAAAAATAAATATTTTAATCTAATAAGGAAACAAATTACTTATCCTAATCTAATCTAATAAGGAAACAAATTACTTATCATAATACAATATAATTTAATTAATAATTCTAAACTAAATAGTAATATAGATATACAACTTCCTCAATAGATAAAGATAGTTAAATTAAGAAAACAAATTGATTCTTTTTCTTCTTCAAAAACTTCATATAATTAATTTTATAGTAATACCAACTATTTCCAAAAAGTATAATTAATTTTAACTGAGAAAATTTCATGAAAAACATATATAATCAATTTCCAAAACTAGATTTTCAATGAATACATACAATTTTCAAGGTAAAAATTTTAAAAGTTATTTGATTAGTTAATTAGCTTAATTTTATGTGGAAAAGACTCAATAATACTACGGTTATACTCCCTCCATCTTAAGAAAATAGTTGTATTTATCTTTTATTTTGTCTCGCACAAAATGTCGTATATTGTATAAATAATAATTTATATTTCAGGTCATTTCTTGTATGACTGGAAGCTATGACATCTTGGTAAATTTTATAATGGATTAAAGAGTCAAGAACTTTTATGGTCGTGTTTTTCTGATTCACAAGTATTAATTTCCACTATTTGCTCATATGAGTGATATTTTTCTGCATTTTGGTTGTTTAGTTATGGATTATAAGAGCATTTTAGTTCAATATCTTAATGCGTCCATTAGATGGATAAGAAGACAGGGTAATGTTCTTGCCTCATTCTTCATTAGATGGATAAGAAGACAGGGTAATGTTCTTGCCACATTCTCACTAGAGTGTCCTTTAATCGTGCTCCTATGACCATTTGAAAGAATATACTTGTTTGTATCAGATTTATGTATTATGAAATATAAGTTTATCTTATTTCTTTTTTAAAAGATTATATTTTGTATTCTACCATTCTAATACTATAAGATAATTTATAATATCATAGTTTTATTTATTTTTTATTATATTATCAAAACAAATGTTATAATAGTAAACATTTTTACAAATAGATAAATTAATGAGGTTTTTTTTATTATTTTTAATTAAAAATGTATAAAAGTTTTATCGGGATGGAGAGAGTATTCGACAACAATATTTTAAGTAATTTTTAAAGTTTTAATTGGTCAAAACACTAATTAGTTATTTATTTATGTTTAATAGAGTAGTTTTTTAAATATGTTTTTTTTTTTAAGTTCATCCAGTTTTCAGACACAAAATCACTGAGGCTGACTAATTCGATGCAAGCACTACAAACTCCCATGAAGGGTTGACCCTTCTAATCCAATTTTCTTCATTCACAATATCAGAATTCGAATTTTGGACCTTATTTAAGGGGTCTAACGCTTCATTCCGTTAGGCCAACTGGTCGTTGATTTTTAAAATAGATTGTAGCTGTATTTTTAGAATTTAACTTATAGCATTTTATCATTTAAAAAAAATTATAGCATTTTATAAATAATTGACGGTTAGTTAAACAATAAGAAATATCCAATTCAAATAAAAAAAATAAAAAAAATATCTTGAATGAAAGCCTACTAAAGAAACTATAAACAAGCTTCTCTATTTGAGTCTAGCGAAAGAAAAAGGTTCTAAGTTTTCAGTCAAAAAATGACATCCCCACTACTCGTTTCAAGACAAAATAAGACTCATCATCCTCCAAATTCATTTTTTTATATACGTTGATCAATGTTAGGTTTATTTTGATGGTCCAAATACACAAGTGATTTAACATTTTAGATTAAAAAAAAAATGGTGGAATAGGTTTGGATGTGTCCAAATATGTTCCTAAATTTTTAAGCACTCTTAGTGTAATATGGTAAATATATTTCCTGCTAGTCTATATATTTTAATGTGAATTATTTAGTCATAAATAAGTTGCTCCCTATAAAAGGTTATAGTGTAGTTTAGCGGTTGATAGGCTCGTTCGGAATCATGAAATCTTAAGTTCGAACTTTATTCATAATTTTTATATTATGAATTTTATATTGATATAAAATTATTTATCCCAATGCAAAAATATAAAAATTTATCTTAATTAAATTTGATACACTAAAAATATAAAATTGAAATATTTTAATTCTTTGAGTTAACATATAATAAATTTTATCTAGTCACAAGATAATAAAATGCATTAAATAAAGATCAATAGATGTGATAAACATTGTTTATACTAGATTAATGGAAAAATTTATGCATGAAAGTAATTTTTTTTTATTCAATAGAGGGATTTAACCTGTAGTCTCATAATATGGGGTGACCCTCTCTTATCAACATAAACTTTAATGAAAATTCGAATTCAGGACCAATATGTTATAACATAACACACTAAATATATCATTAAACTATGTTCTCAACTCTAATATGAATGTAATTTTAAGATGCAAGTTTACAAGTTTAAGTAGGTTGATTTAATAAATTTATTAATTATATACTAATTATTTATTGCAAAACCACTGATAAAAAGTGTTTATTATATTTAAATACAATTAATTTTTTTAAAGAATTTAAATACAATTAATTAAAAATAAAATGTCACTTAAACTTTTATCCCTTATCATTTTGCCATGTCATCATATTTTTATATCTTTTATATATGTTGTGGTTAAATTCAACAGAGTTGGTAAACAATCTGTTCTCGTATCTAAATAAACAGAATTCGAATCCCCTCTCCACATCCGGATGCGTGAGTTATATCTATGTTAAAAAAAAAAACACCATAAAAATATTATTAATACTAATAAAGAGTAATTACTTACAGGAAACAAAAAGAATAACATTTTTATGAAGGCATGCATTTCCCGTTATATAAATAAATAAAACAATTGCGCTAAAATAAATCAAATGGTTGGAAATTAAGTCACCCATATTAGCGGAGAATCTTCCAGGCATAATCCTCAAATCTTATATCTGTCAAATATTAATTCCTATCAGAAGCTTTATTAGGGAACCATAACCTTAATTATAATTAGAATCCAAAACTCCATCCTATGTGCTCCTCAAAATCAAACTCAGATCGATCCGTAAATATTATTTTCAACTTGCAACTTGCAATTTGCAATTCCTCCATAATTAATCACTTGCATCTGACTCAATAAACCCATAATAATAATCTAATTCCAGAGCAGCAGCAAATGATCAAGTGGGGATTCTGCAAAATTTTCCGGAAGGCAATTCAATTTATAGAAAAGGAAAACTTCAACTCTGCGTAGTGAAAAAAATGGGTAGACCAGGCTTTGGACAATCACAACCACCGTTACAGCTGTTACATACATAATAATTAAAATCCTGTAGGTCCATCTCGTACATACTATCAAATATCTTTAATTAAAAAAACAATAGCCAAGAAAAATAAATTATTGAAAATTGGCTTTTTACAAAAAATAGAACTGGACTTCTTTTTTTTTTTTCAAAGATATATTTGTATTACTAAAGAAAATTAATTACAAGAAAAATCATTTTCTGTAAGCTAACTTTTTAATAGTAACATCTGAGCAGTTATTAATTATTTTTATTACCATTTAAGCTAAAAGTATAATTGTAAAATTAAAAAGTTATGTGAAGGATAAATGCTTATTACAATCAAGGCTCTTTGTGCGGTTGGGACTTAACAGAGTTGGTGAATAATTTATCTTTGTATCCTTTATCCTTTAATTAGAGGGAGTTTGAATCCCTCCCCACACCAACGTAAGTTATAATTATGTTAAAAAAAATAAGACGCCATATGTTAAAAAAAAAAGAAGTGAGGAAAATTATGGAGTTAAGTATTGAAAAGAAAGAAGATGAAAAAAAAAAAAAGGGTCGATGGCGTACGTGGCATTGAAATGAATATATATAAGAAAGGGACTAATCACTCTGTTCTTCATTCCCATACTTTTGGCCAAACTGATAGACTTCAACTCACTTCTATTCTTCTTCTATATAACTCTCTCTCTCCCTCTCAATTTTATCTAAATTTCATATTCTAACTCCCAATTCTTTCCTATTATGGAAATTCAGCAACAACTACCGTCATCACCACCACCTCCTCCTTCCGTGAAATCACGATTCCGCCGTGTCTGTGTCTTTTGCGGCAGCAGTCCTGGCAAGAATCCTAGCTACCAGCTTGCTGCTATTCAACTTGGCCACCAACTGGTATATATTTTCTTCTTGGAATTTGATTTCAAAGCAAATTAGTTTCTGGAAATTCGAGTCCAACAACAAGTCGATTCCAACACGTCTCTTAATTATTAATTAATTCAGGTGGAAAGGAACATTGACTTGGTTTATGGAGGAGGAAGCATTGGACTCATGGGTCTGGTTTCACAAGCTGTTTATGACGGTGGCCGCCACGTGTTAGGGTACTTTTTTTTTTTTTTTCTATCCAACTCTTTTATTTTTCTTTTTTTAAATTACATACTAAATTTTTAAAACTTTTACAGAGTAATACCAAAGACTCTAATGCCAAGAGAGGTGAGTGAAAATTATTTATTTTAATAGTTTAATTAATAAGTATATAGTACAAATAATTGTAATTTAAACATGAATATTATTTTACATTATCAGATAACAGGAGAGCCAGTAGGAGAAGTAAGAGCTGTGTCAGGAATGCACCAGCGTAAAGCTGAAATGGCTCGTCAAGCTGATGCATTTATTGCCTTACCTGGTAATTTTTTTCATTTTTTTTATAAATCCCAAGAAAATTGGAATTATCTTAAATAAAAATTCATTCTGACAGGTGGGTATGGAACCTTAGAAGAACTTCTTGAAGTCATCACTTGGGCTCAACTTGGCATCCATAATAAACCGGTAATTTTATATTTACATACTTCTATATTAAGTATAAAATTGAATTATATAATGCAGTATAATTTATTAGATTTTATTTTGAATTGTATAATATAATTTAGAATTATGTTACAATTATAGCAACAAAGAATTTTCTGTGATTAAATAGTAGATTTGATTTTAATAATCTGCAGGTAGGGTTGCTAAATGTGGATGGGTACTACAACTCGCTTCTGTCATTCATTGATAAAGCTGTTGATGAAGGTTTCGTTACCCCATCTGCCCGTCACATTATTGTCTCTGCCCAAACTGCCCATGAACTTATGTGCAAACTTGAGGTACATTTTTTCCACTAATTTCCATTTTTTTAGGAATTAGAACCTCGTTTCTACACGACCGTCAGTTAATACAGGATTTGAGCTAAATAAAATCATTAATCAATAAATTTAGATTTAAATCATTCGCAGCTTTTTTTATTTTTAACCATATTTGGGAATTTGGAAAAAAAAAAAAGCTGTATTACCCAGTATCCTTATCCATCTCATAAAATTAAAAGTGACATCGAAAGTGCATATCAGATTTTCTTTTAATTTTTCAAAAAAGTTAAAAAGACTTTAAAATTTATTATGTTCGAATCAGAATTAGATAAATTTATGACAAAATGGGACCTGATAGATTTTTTTTTTTTTTGAACAGGAATATGAACCAAGGCACGATGGGGTCGCATCTAAGCTAAGATGGGAAATGGAGCAACAATTGGGTTATACAATAAAATCAGAAATTGCTCGTTAACATTTACCCCCAAAAAAAAATATTTATATAATTATACATATTTATAGACATTTGATGATGAAGGATTTGACTACCTTAATTAGCTAATATTCTAAAAATTAATACACAAAAAATTAACTTTTCTGTAGATGTGACCTCCACCACAGTTCTTTTAGTTAGCTGTGATTGATTTTTTTTTTTTTTTTTATAATCTTTGTATTATTGCCTTTCTAATTTTGGTGATTAGAGTGATTTGTACTTGATAAACAAGTCCATTGCTTGTGAGTTATTACTAATTGTGTATATTTATTGTAATATCTTGAATTGATGGGTTTACAAGGTTTTTTTCCCCTAACTATTACTATTTGCGAATGATAATTGTGAGCTAAAAATCAATTAATTATATAAAATAAATATTCTGCTTATATATTTTATCGCATAAGAGAAATTTATAGATTCCATTGTTTTCACATGTAATTTTTTTTTTCAATAGAAATAATTCATTAATATAAAAAATATGTTACAAGACACGGAGGAATCCTCTTCCAAACATAGAATTTAAATTGATTGCAAGAATAACGAGCCAATATATGCGTAGAATTACCTTTATGGCGAATTCACTTAATCGTGATGTCTAAATGCCTATTAAGTAGACACGGGTAGTCGTTAAGTAGTAAGCTATTTTTTCCACATATAATTTTTTTAGTGTTACATTTATTTTTGCCTCATTATAGTTCAATTTTGGTTTCTAATTTTGATTTTAATATTTCAAACGAAAAAATTATTTTTTCCCCTCAAATTACGCTTTGAATTTAACAAATTGATTCAATCTAATCCCTTCTAACGAATAATTTGTAAAAAGTCATTTTACGCAATTTTTGGATATTAAGGTCAAATTTAAAGATCAAAGTAAACTTTAATTACATTTTCATTTGTAACATGTTTTTGGGGTCAAATTTTATTTGTAACATGTTAGTTGAATATATGTTAGGGAAAAACATTTGTGTACACAGAGTCAATAATATTATATTATTTTCAAGATTCAATGTAACTAGTTATGAAATACTTTTCGATTTAAAAAAACAAAAAAAGTGATGAATTACGCTTTTTCCATAACAAAATGATTTCATTTGTCATAAAATGAACACATGATTTATATGTGCATAAAATTTTCATAATTAATATAGAGAAATTAATAAAAATTAACATAATTTGCCATAAGTTTAGCATGACTAAAACGTAATTTCCTTACATCCTTAAGAAAACAAGAAAACAAAAGCATTATTTTTTCAAATATCATCATTATTATTATTAGGACAAAATGATAGAACATGGGTCTTAAAAAGAATGAAAGCAAAACGTGCATATGGTTACAGAATTATTTTGTCTTTGTAAATGAACAAAGGTCGGAGATGGAGGAGGCGAGGAGGGGTGGAGGAGGGAGTGCGGGGAATGGGGGAGATGGGTCCAATCAACCAGTCAGTCAAGGTTTTGTTATATACAATTGTTATTATGACTTTTTAAAAAAAAACTTAATAATGGACTGTGTAAAGGACACATGTCCTTGTCCGTACCAATGAGGACCTCTAAGATGGACAAATGGTTCGTGTGCCAAAAAAAGGATGGGAGAAGAAAAGAAAGTAATGGGAGGTGGATGGGAAAATTATTTTTTTTTTCAATCTCATTATCCCTTTGGCTACGTCCTTCGAGATAAGTATTGTTTCATTCTTGGACAAGGCAATGTACAAGTTTTTAGTGCACACACGTGAGGATGCAATTTGCTTCCTAAGGATAAGTTAACATCACCTTTATTTTTTTTTTTTTTGGTACATACATCACCTTTATTTCAAAACTACTACGCAAGCGTGGATAAAGAGTTTCGAACTCAATTATTAGGACTCGAATATAAAAATTTTATCATCGAACTTCGGGTTTGATGTTCATTGCTTAATCAAATAGAAAAAGTAAACATTAAGATCATACATTTTAAACTGCTAAATTTTTTTTTTCCTCAAAATTTTAAACTGTTAAATGTTATATCTGCAATAGAAAAAGTAAATTTTATTTATTTTTTAAATAATTATAATTAAAATAGTAATCTAATAATTAACGTCTAAAGTAGTACTCGAATATATATATAGCACACATCATAATTTACAAATTTTTTTGAATAAAATAATTTAATGTAATTATGATATTGTTATATATTATAAATAACAATGAATGACCTTAAATTTATTAATATAAATAATATAGAATGACATTTTTTTAATTAAAAATAAATAATTTCAGCTAAACTATAAAAATATATTTATATATGTTGTATAGTATGTTTTACTTAATACTATAAATTTTATCAAATTTATACTTATAATATAGCTAGTAAATAATTACAATTAAAAAAACATTTTAAAATATCAAAAAGTATAAAATAATATATATATATATATTGAGATGCCAGATTATTATTATTTTTTCCGTAGGATAAACAAACAACACTTACAGATTACGAGTTACAGCTACGTATAGTACAAACAAGATGTAACTAGGCATGTAAGGACAGAACTGCTGAAGATGTGGTGACTAGACTTGAGAGCAGCCCGACAATGACTGCAGTGTTATATGTGCTTGGCTCTCCTTGCATCGAGTTATTCCGAGAATCGACATATGATTCGTTTTGGAACGGCCCACCAACAAGTGCCCCGATAGCTACATTAGGATTGGGGTCTTCTGAATCAAGCCATTTCCAGCCATCCTTGCAGCCTGTTGTTGCATCAGCTGGGATTGAAGCTCCTCTATGGTGAACATATTGTGGGTACTTATCACCGTAACCAACTAAAAAGCTCATTTTTGAAGGGTTCTTCCCCAATACATAGTCAGCCTGATGTTGAAGATGTGCATATGTTATCAGATTTGTGACTAGAGGGAATTTTATACAGTAGGTTGGCGAATTCTGAAAAAATCTACAATGTGCATGTGAATAATATCGAAATGACAGTTGTACCTGGGATTTGGCAAATTTCCGAAGCTCTGATGGTTTGTATGTTTTTCCATCGCATTTTAGCACTTTTGTCCTTGATGTAAGCATGTAGTCACTGTAAAGAGCAGCTAAAAATGCAGAAGCCACAGGGTGTTGCAGAGCATTCCAGTCACTCACCCATATAAGGCCACCTGCATCAAGGAAAATGAAGTGTTACGAAAGAACACCCTGGTGACAAAGCTAGACAATTTAAAGATGCAAACAAAAACTAACTAGAAAACTTCAGCTTCTCTGCATACTTTTGATACGTTCAAAAGCGCAGTATCCCAAGGAAATGATCAATGTCTGAAGCTTTTCCTCCTAGACTCCTACGAGAATTTAACTATCTTCACAGAATACACAAGATATTGCACATTTGCACTGATTTAAGGGTAAATATGCAGCTGATGCTCAATAATTTTTATAAAGCACGGGAGCAAGTGTGTTTACTACTAAATTGATTTAGATGAGGTCACCAATTTCCTAAAGAATATTTTTTGCATGTTATGAGTATACCACGTTCATCTTTTCCATGAATCAGTTGTGATTACTTTTGAAGAAACATAGACAACATAGCATCATAAGGTTCCTCCCGGTCCTCAACAAATAAAACATTGGAGGAGAAGCAAAGCACTATTGTCCAAATTTATGTGTGGAATCAGACCAATGGGTATGTATTCCTTTGACAAGCTGCCACATGGCTGTTCAACACTTTTGAAGCATCAAAGGTTATATCCCAACAAAGGACATAAAGCATAACAAATAAAGAACTCAGAGCAAACTAAAACTGCTAGAAACTTTATCAAAGCATCACAATCAGAATACATTGCATCTAGTTAGCGTACCCCACTTAACCAGTGATGATGCCAGAAGAAAGAGGGGGTTGGGGTTTAAATTTTTATGGATAAACCCTCTTTTTTTTCTTAAATCTAGTGTGGCTGCTATCTCCTACCTTTGCCATTGATTACTTTAATTGTAGTCAACAACAAAACCTTAGTGACACACTAGTTGGGATCGGCAGTATAGATCCTCTAAC
The DNA here is from genome assembly GCA_949640765.1 of Croton laevigatus. NCBI lineage: Eukaryota > Viridiplantae > Streptophyta > Magnoliopsida > Malpighiales > Euphorbiaceae > Croton > Croton laevigatus. The sequence continues at coordinate 6,334 of CATIWJ010006828.1, read as the reverse complement.
TATCATCCACTGAAAAAATAATAAATATAAAAAAAAAACATAAATAAATAATAAAAACCGAAACTAGTTAAGCTCCAAGACATGGATCCTATGCCTCCATTATAGTCAATAACTAACTAAACCCTCATCTATGTCTAAAGTCTAAAGATCTCTAGCAATAACTTCCCTCCAAACAGTCTTAGGTCTACCTCTACCCCCTCTTAGTTCCCTCTACCACTAACGCGTCACATTTGCGTACCGAGGCCTATGCAAGACATGTTATAATACCATTGCTACTTTTATCAAGAATATCCTTCTTAGTACATGTATCAATTTAATCATCTATTCATCCCTACTTTTATCGAGATACTGATCTATATTAAGCCTAAAAAGTAAATATGCAGGTAAACTTATATAAAGTAGAAAATGAAATCCCATTGCATGGTGCCTAACAACCCTATGTCGTGGGTTCAAATCCCATTGCGGACAAGGAAGCATCCCAGTTGTAGGTGTTCTCCTTACCAAGCCTCCGTGCTTGGGTTCGATTCGCTTCCCCCCTCCCTTTTAGATAGAGAGTAGAGTAGATGTATCTTTGTTAAAAAAAAATGAAATCAACAAAACCACAAATAAAATTTTTCCTATTTTAAACCAAAACATCTTTTTATTCAACATCTCTAATATGTAATTTGTTTTCTTCTATAAATTAATAGATTCTATTTAGAAATTACATTAATGGATACATTAGATGAGAAAATTTTGAAATATTAAAAGGATATCAAGATGAAATAAACAAAATAAAAATCAATGGAAGTAATCAAAATACCAAATAAATTTTAAATAAAATCAACTAAAAACTCAGGAAAATTGAACGAGAGAGAGAGAGAGAGAAATTCTGCATTAAAACTAAAGACCTGAGCCACCAAGGTATAGTAGAGGAATACTATTAATGACTTATATTCACAAAGTCAGGGAGTTAATTGACCCCTTTTTTAAGAAATGTAGCTTCAGCAATGCTGGTGACATAGCCCTTAGTCACACATTTATTAAGAAGCAAGAAACTTACTATCAGTTCTGCTCTCTGTAGCTGTTGGAGAGTCTGGTATAAGGCCGCACATTACAGCTTCAGCTGTTTTTCTATACTGTTGAAGAACTGTGTTGGAACTGCCCGAACCAAAGAAGGTTAATCTGGACAACAGAACCTGCATCAAAATAGATTAAGTCGTTTGGATTGATGGAATTGAAATGTTCAATGGATTTACTGAATTCATTTGTTTGGTTAGGAAAATGTAGGCACAATCCATGAAATTTTTACTCCATCATGGCTTCAATTCAATTATTTTGATGGAAAGTGAAATTCTACATAAGAGAGATTCATCAGTACCATCGTTGTTATTATTATTATTATTATATATGTTCTTTAATTTATTTGATATATTTAAAATCTATACATTCAACATTCAGTGGGTTTCAGAAAAATCCCACATAATCTAAAATTCCATGAAATTCAGAGTACCTACTTTCGACATTCAATGGGTTTCAGAAAATCCATCGAGTTCAAATTTCAATAATTCAATCGACCACTGAGTTTTTGTTCTTCAAATGGGTGGAAATGCTAAAATCAAGATCCCAATTAAGATCCAAAAGATGGAACAAATCTACTAATCAAAAACTCTATTGACAATAGTATTTCTGGAGAGAGAAGGCACAAAACTGTCCTTACGTGCCTTGATGATGTAAAAGGAAAAACAAGGCATTATTTTGATATTGCGCAGATTGTTATGCATCTAAATTTGGGACTGCGGTTTCGAAGACAACATAATCACCTGATTAAGCTATGTTTTCCTGCACTCCCAAATTAAAGGTGCTCATCCAATCGCATTTGGAGCTAATTTGTGATCATCATTTATTCTAAAAAAATAAATAAATAAGTGGAATGTTAAGAGAGAAAAACACCATGAGAGGTCCACGTGCATTGACAAGATTGAATTTAGGGTAATAATAATGGCAAAGGTATCGTGGACTAGCAATGCCATGATTTTACAGCCTGTCAACAGAGTTCATGATCCGTGCCAAGACAGAAAATGAAGACTAGGAAACCAATGATTAGCATAAGACATCAAGAGAGCGATGTTAGTTTCAATATTTGCATTCTAACACAAATAGATACTACATAAGCCTTGTAAGAATAGATCTTGGGAACAAATAACATTTAAATTACGCACATGTGCTGAAAACGTATGAAACCGTTGGCATTAAATTCTTTCCAGGGTAAAAAGAAAGATACCTGTGTTCCTGCCAGCTTATTGTCCCAGCTAAACCAAGTTGGGCTTCCAAAGTTTGCGAAGGAATCTCCATTTTCCCCTGTCACGTATTGGATGTATGTTTTATCCCCTGTTGCATGGAAGAGCCAGCTAGCTGCCCACAAAAGTTCATCCCCATATCCTGTTGAATTGTAATAGTTCTGGACATCGGGAATACTATCACAATAGGAACCTCTATGTCTGTCAGCAAAACTAAACAATTGTTTAGCATGCTTAAGGAGTGTGCTAGAATACGTGGGGTCTTTTTTCAAAAACACCAGAGATGCAGAAGCCATTGCAGCTGCAGTTTCAGCTGCAACCTCTGTTCCTGGAGAAGATGCATTCACCTGAAGAAGAGGCCTCTTCTCAGTCATGTCCTCAGGTCTATCCCAACAACCATGGTCCGTCTTAGGGTCACCAACCTGTTCCCCATGTAAAATCCAAAATACATGGGAAATATTTCAGTATACTATTTCATTATCTTGATTTATAACCATTAATATATTTTTCCAATTTATCAAATAAACGAAAAATATACCATTCATTCTCAAAGATAGGTTATTGAATTCATCATCAAGTAAAGTTAGATTCTTTCAAAAAAAAATCCTATTTGAGACTTGGCAAACAAGTGTTTGAGTAATTAACCTGAACATATAGCACATTATCTGAAGGATGAGCATTAATTAGGTAATCAGTGATCCACTTGAGCGAATCTTGAGCAGATTCCAACTGATTAACAGCATTCATCTGATCTCCATACTCAAGAATAGCCCAGGACAGCACTGTGGCAGTAAAAGCCATTGGAAAACCAAACTTCATATGATCTCCAGCGTCATACATTCCTTTTGACAGGTCCAGCTTCGCTTGACTCCCATCTTTAAGTCCCGAATCCCCTCTCCAAGATAGCTTATTATTCTCTAGCTTACCAGCTGCATTCATGAAATACCAAAAATCAACAATTCAGGATCAAACAAACAACAAAAACAAAAAAACATTAAACAAAAAGGGAAACAAAATTACTACATTTTTGCACATCGAAGAATTGCATTGCGACTTTAAGAGCATCGGAGTACTTCTTATCAATTGCGCCGGGAGGTCCCGGAACAGCACCACCGTCATCGGATTTATGAAGTTTCTTTTTAACGGTGTAAACGACGGCGACAACGACCACTGCCAATACTAATGCAACAATAAACCATCCACAGCAACCTCTGGATTTCGATTTCTCACCCATTTTCAGCAATGCGGCCTTCGAATCACTCGAAAATGTATCGAGCACAATCCAGAAGAGCTAGATCTAAAATGCACAATGCCAGAATGCAATTCGACGACGTTTTAAACAAAGAAAAAAAACAGAAATCTACGGTTTTGAGATACAGCAGCAGCTTTAATGGCTAACTGCCAATTCTGTCGTGTTTTAGATTGAATGTAGCTTCATTAAGACACTACTAATCCTAATTAAGGAAAATAATTAAGTTAGATCAGGCACTAATGAGAAAAAGGATTCGAATGGAATAAAATTTTTGTTGATACGGTTGTTTAAGTTTTAGAGCACCGACAGACAATAGTAACCAGATTCAATTTAAGCGAGCGTGCGGGATTTTAAAAACGGCGGTTCGGTTTTTCCCGGTTTTTTAAGTTTGTTTTTCGGTTATTGAATGACGAAATTACCCCTGTCTGTAGTGCCGGTTGTTGCGGCGTGGAAGGACTTGTGTCTACCGTTCGTTGAATGTCACATTGACATATGCGATATGGACCGTTCAAATGGGTCAGTCACCGACAGATGTTCAACGATAAGTCTAGAATGTTTTGAGATTTTGATCTTTAAACTTAAAAATGGTTGAAGGAATTTTAAGCAACTGGCTTCCTTCCTTCTTCCTCAGTTGGTGGTAGTCCAGTCATTAAGGTGCAATGTCTATTTCTGCATTATGGTAGTAAGTTTAGTATTGCTACTTGGCCTAAAAATTGACTACTACACTATTGCTAAATAATGCTTGAAGGAGTGAATATTAAGATAAAAATTTAGATATACTATATCAAATACATTATTTATGCATAAAAATCCAATGACAAATTATTGTATGTTTGAAATTTTTTGAAATATATTTAAATGAATGATCTATGAATATAATTAGATTGAAGGAGATAAAGAATTTCAGACAAGACAATAATTTGGGGGTAGAGGATGGGTCTAGCGGAAGACACTTAGAGTGGTGGCAAGAGGTCCAAGGATCGACACTCTGCCAATGCAGCAAAATTTATTCTCTTTGAGTGCGTGTGTTTAGTATGTGCGTAAATATCCATGTTAAAAAAATAAAGACAAGACAATAATTCAAATGTGTTTGATTTGCTTTTATTAACAATAATCAAAATGTTCCCTAGCACCAAATTTTATGGTAGCTTTTGAGCTTAATTTTTTGTAAATGTAGCGTCATTAATAAGAATGTTACTTATGTATTTCTATTGCGTCATACATATGCACCTATTAAATTAAATAACTATATAGTATATATAAACGTTAATGTGGTCATTTAAGGTTGTTTAAATAAGTCTATATAATATATATTATTAATGGTGAAGTTGTATTTATATATTAAATGTAATTAATTAATTATATATATTTTGGATTAGGTATGAAACTTAAGTCACAAGTTTTTAAAGTTTAATCATAATAATTAAATTTGGAATAAAATAATCTTGAGAATTATTTTTTTTTTTTTCCAAATAGGAAAATTTTAGCTAAACTAAGAATACATGAAGTGAATAAACCGACCTTTTGACAATATTACATCCTAAGCTAAGACATACAATAGTATTACTCAACGCATGTGCAATTTACATCCTACCCTTATGTTTGGTTGAGGTGAGGTTTAAGAGGGGAAATGTATTTAGTGTTTGGTTGGCATTCTAACTTGAATGGAACAATTGAAGGAATTGGCTTCAAAATTGTTTGCACTTTGTTAAGAATATGGGCCTAACTCACCTGAAAACCCAAGTTGACAGATAAGGTTTACCCAGCTTTATAAACTCATTTATCCCCTACTCCTATTCAATGTGGAATTCTTTCACACTTTCTTATCCTACTATGGAACTTCAAATCCCCAAGAAGTGAAGTAGAGGGGAACTTGAAATCAACCAAACATGGTAGTTCTTAATAGGTGCTATAATTAAGGTTGTTCAAAATAATCCGATTCGACTGGTTCGATCCGTGATCCGATCCGAAAAATAGGATATTCGATCCGATTTTTAGAGTTTCGGATCGGATACGGATCGCAAATTTTAGAATTTTGGAGATCCGATCCGATTTTTAATAAAAAAAAAAATTCGGATAATTCTGATCGGATATCTGGTTTTTAATTTTTAAAAAAAAAAGTAATAAAAAAAATAATTGGAATCGGATATCCGATTTTTCGGATCGGTATTTTCCCGATCCGATTTGTCGAATATCCGAAATTTCAGATCGGGTCGGATTATCCGGTTTGAACACCCCTAGCTATAATAGATAAACTAAAATAATAAGGAACATAAAATAAAGTAAGAATAATTAGGGTTAGGAGTAATCTACATAGGGATCATATTAATTAGTTTGTTGTATATATATTACCATGTAAGAGTAATTTACGTCGTAGGTATTAGTATTATCTTAATATTTTGTGGTTCTTAAATAAGAGTCGATTAGAATTACAAGACTATCACAAATTAGGATTTAGTAGGGGTGTCAAAAGCTGATCCGACCTGCTAATCCAACACGAACCTAACATGCTAATAGCGGGTTAGGGTTGAGATTTTCGACCTGTTTAATTAAATGGGTCGAAACGAACCCAACCTGAAAATAAATGGGTTAGGTTCAGGTTGGTCGACCTGTGTAACCCGAAATTAAAAACGACGTCGTTTAGGTGTTGTTTTATTTAGGACATAAACTCTTCTGCATTCATCCTTTTTTGTTGTATTATTTAGTGAGTCTCTCTCATTTTTAGGGTTGCATATTGTTTTCCCATAGAGCAGCAGCCAGCCGCTTCTCCTCCTACTCTCTTCATCACGTCACGAAGCTTCCT
>CATIWJ010006770.1:0-12844 GCA_949640765.1 Croton laevigatus | reverse complement strand
TCATGTCTTGAAACATTTTAAAATCGCTGGGTAGTAGCATGGATCTCCCCAGCTCGTCCGCCACCTTCAGATTTCCGTACGAAACCTCATCTCCATACTTCCCCTCGAAGTAATCGGCAACAGCAACCGATGTTACCGCCTTCTCCGTCTCTTGCTCTGCATCGGTCCGTTGCCTCTTCGACCTGGGAACTTTCTCCTCTGTCGGACTGGTCTCCTGCCCGACCTCGGGTTCGGTCGGAGCAGTGTGTTTGGTAGTCTTCTTAGAAGAGACTTCAACCCTCTTCGGTACCTTTGAAGTGGCACCAGTCTTCGTTGGCGCCTTCGGAGGCGCCTTCTTCTTCTGGGGAGCAGGTTCTCGCTCTTCAGCAACCTTCCCTTTGCCTTTATCAATTCGAGCCTCCTCACTAGCTTGGGCGGCTCTTTTCCTTCCCAAAGCGGCCAACCTTTCTGCTACCTTTGACATACCTGCAAAACAACAAACCGATGTTACGATCAGTACGAGAAACTGACAAAACACTACAGTAAGAGATATACCCCCATTCGGGTTAAGCTGACGTCCGTCTTGATCCACCACCACTTCGGAATACCAGTTCCGTTCAAACTTCTCGCCATCAAACGGACCCTCAGCCACCATTTCCAGAAGTGCATTCAAATGCTCCTTCTCCGCCACGAACATATCGGCCAGGTCTCGGGGGTTGGTCGCCAGTACATCCTTGTTCCAATCCTTCGGCACTTCAACCAAGGATGGATGGTCGACTATGAAGAACTTCTTCTTCCAATCATGCTTCATAGACGATGGAAGATTGAAGACTTTCCTCTTCGGTTGAAGGGCGATGTGGTCAGATTTTTTGCTAGACATCACCTTGTATAGATGCAGTACCTCCCTCACTGACAAGGCGAACCCTTCACCACAAGCCGACGCTAGAAACTGCAGACCCCGAAGAACCTTCCAAGCATTCGGGTGCAGCTGGGCAATGTTTATCTGATGGAAGTTCAGAAAATCAATCTCCAACCTTGTCAGTGGAAATCTTAAACCGGATAGGAGATGTTCTACATATACAATCCTTCCATCGCCCGGAGGAGATTGGTCGGCACCCATATCTGAATCAGCCGAGTAAACATTGTAGTCCGATGGGAAATGATAATGCACCGCCACATGCCTTATATCGTTCAATGTCATCTTAATGGTGATTTCGGCAACGGAGGCCACTGGCCAACGCTCATTTTTCTCATTAGGAAGGCGAGTCTTCTTTTTAGAAGCACCTGCCCCAGAGGATGTTGATGCCGTAGCTCTCGGAACATCAAGGAAGTCCACAATCACCCTCGGTACTACTCCTTTCCTACGTGCTAAACCCGTATCGGCTTCATCCTCCTCTTCTTCATCCACAAGCCGATACGGCCCACCTGTGGGAAATGCAACTTCTAACGTTCGCCCACTCGTTGATGTCTCCCCTTCAGATCCACTTGAAGTTCGATGGCGAACCTCTTCGTTGGAGAACTGGCTTCCGGAGTTAACGGATGGATTCTAGGAATCACTATGATCACTCATTTTAACAACGGTAATGATTTCTTTACCTTACTTCGGGGGGGAAGGATGATAGAGCTAATATTCGGAAACAAAGATCGGTTGAGAAAAAAGCTCTTAGATCGGATTTGAAAGTGACAGCAAGAAGGTTCCGAATGAATAAGGGCCTATCTATTTATAGGAAGAGGGAAGCCGAATTAAAACGACGCGGAACAATCTGGAATCCGACCATGTGTCACTCAGGCACATGGGGCGGAAGAGAAACCGACAGCAGTAAATGCAAAAGGCGCGCCACTTCCATGGGCCGAACACCAAGTCATGGGCCAGACCCATTAGGTCAGATTTCGAGTCAGATCGATACCTGATCAAAACCCTTAGTCCTTGACTAAGGGACTTGTGGGGGGACATGTGATAACACCGTCCCTCTAAATCAACTGAATAGGTCGGCCAAGCCCCACATCCAGTAGGTTCGAGTCAGGAGCGTGGATCGCCTCGGTCGAATAAGAGTTCGGACATCAGACGATAGTTTGATGTCCGAAGGCGATGTTACCATATTAGCTTGACTGACACTATAGGACCTTCGCCTCAAGCATCAGTCTCGAAGACGTCAGAGCCGCTTTAAGACTGTTATGTCAGAACTGTTGCAGAACCGTACGCCGACAAAGCCAGTGAAAGTACTAGTGGAATGTTAAGAATTGTCAACCCGTACTATGATAATCGTCAGGGGACTCTTTGCTATAAATACCAAACCTCGATTACTGTGCCAGGTATCACATTTAATGCTTTTCTCTGATTATTCCTTTCTAAGCTAAGCAAATCCTGACTTAAGCATCGGAGTGGCCGCCTAAGGGCCTCGCCCGATCTTTACTTCTTCTCGTGTGCAGGATCGGTTCGGTACCTTTTCTTATCTCACCTACCGACCCTTCACCCGGACGGTCTGCCCTTCCCTGGGTTCCCCTTTTAGCGGTCCGAAATACCAATTATTAATTGGTACGTTGGATTCCATTTTACTAGTTATCTCTGTAATACATAGTTCATGTTATTTTTCAGTGTCTGATTTCATGTTGGTAATTAATTTATTTAATACAGTATAAGCAGTAGTTTTGAGAAACACCTGTAATTTAATTCTTTTGCTTAGAAAAGTGGCAGGATTTGTGATATTTTGTTAAGTGCATGCTCTTAATTAATTATTGTTTCTGTTCGTAATTGAAATATGAGATTATAAGTGTGATTGAGATTTCTGTCTGTGTTATGACTGAAATAAAGGATTACTGATATTATTGAGTTTAATGAAATTGTAATTTGATAATTTCTTTGCCAAAAACAGCTACAATAATGATGATGGAACTTGTTCGTCTTTAGTCCCAATGCTGCTGCTTTGGTTTTCAACAAAAATTCTATTGAGTTTCAAGAAGGGAATTAAAGTGAATCAATAACAAAAGTGATGATTTGGGTTCTATGGTAAGGGGAAAATGAAAGCACAGAATTGAAGAAAAGAAGTCTTTGTTTAGCTCCTTTATCAATGCTAGTGATCTATATATTGATTAATTGTGACCAATTATTAAAAATCTGTTTCCTTTATTATTTTTCATGTTGTATGTATTCTTTGTAAAGAAAAGCAAGAAGTAATTACCATAAAAATGCAAATAAAAATAAAATTGAGTGGGTTGCGCTGATAATTTAGGTTTATATGGAATTTCGGTTTTTAGCCGAACCGAACCGAATTTTTCGGTTCGGTTGCTATTCGGTTTTGCTGCTATCGGTTCGGTTTTTTGTTCCTCATTCTTCTATTCGATTTTTTGTCGGTTTATCATTTTCGATTCTGTTCACCGAACATAAAATGCCCACCCCTATCCACAGGAGAAAAGAGTTTGAAAGCCTCAATTCCGATTTCGGTCCCTCAAGCCCAAGCCTTGTGGAAGACTTTGCTTCTTTCCTTTGCAACAACATAAGCAGTATTTTCCCCCTATGAACCCCCTAATCTGCGAAGCGTTTCGAAGATTCCCCTTTCTTTCAAAGAAAAATCCTTGGCTAAGGTAATTAGAAGCCTTGGCCGCCATAGCCACTTCAGACCGTCAACTTGGAAGCTCGCTTCGTTCTTGGCAGGCGGTTAAGAGATTGAAGATGTTAAAAACTTAAGACCCGATACTTGTTTTGCCCAAATCCTTTTCCACAGCATAAATGTAAGCGACCTTTGGTTCTGAGAATCTAAGCTAATCTGAATTGACCAAGCAATAGAAATCTCTAACATCACTATATGATAGAGTTACAAAACACAACATTGAGTTTAGGGAGAACCCTTGATTTAGGAAGATAGGGAAAGAGGCCATAGGCAATGAGGCTTCCAGCTATCCTCATGAGTCATAAGTGCTGTAATTAGTCTCGATAAGAAGTTCCCTTTGTAGTTGAATGATTCCTTTAGATAGCTATGTCAATGCCTGAGAGGGTATAGTCCGGATAAAATTTATCCTCTCGGCTCTTAGATACCCTTGGAAACAAAAAGAAATGGAAATTCTTTACAAGGATAAAAGAGAGAAGGTAGGGAGTGAGTGCACTAATAGCCGAAACTAGGTTCAATTTGGAATAGATTATCCCAAAAGTCCTCACAGTTTTCAAATTTTTTTAATTATGGACCACAAAAAAAAGGATCTAAGGTATGATTTGGAATAGATTGCCCAAAAGTCCTCACAGTTTTTAATTTTATTGATTATGGACAAAAAAAAAAACGATCTAAGGTATGGTTAGTAAGCCTATAATATGCTAAAGGTGGAATTGCATCAAAGTTCTTTTTTTTTTTGGGCAAAATGAAAAATTAAAGTGGAAAAATATGGATACGCAGTGAGTTCCAGTTTCCAAGAAATCTCTAGTTCACTCAATCGATGCAACCCATACCTCATTTTACCCCACCCCCCAAAAGGCCAAGATTCCGAAAGTACTAGCATTGTCATCTGATTTCCGCTTCCTGTCAATGAAATCTCACATAGCATGAATTCCCGGTAACCTAAACGGTAAAATAACAAACAGAGTTGGCTAAGCCTGGCTGGAGAGCTTGAATCAAAAGTAACAGTTAAGATGCAAGAAGCCATTGTTATAGCGGAAACGACAACGAAGAGTCCCAAACAAAAGGGGGCATTTTTTTATGTCTCGTCTGTAACAATACGAGAAACGGTGCCGTTTGATGTACAAAAATTCCTATCCTTCATTCATTTTCTCAGCTATGGCGATCAGTTCAGCAACTACGATCGGTGGAACTGTTTACCGAATACAATAATAAATACAATATTTTTGCACAATTAAAAATAAAATTAGTAATTGCACTTGTATCACTATTTAATTATTTACATTTCTTTTCTTTCTAACATGTGCTATGAAAGTGACTGCTGCTGCTTCCATAATGCAAAAATGGTGAAAGTGACAGGAAATTGGCTGAATCAGAAAAATTTGAAGAACATAAATCATTAAAATCACTCAGTACTAATCACAATTTACAAAAATCCATAGATTTTACAATGTTTATTAGCCAATGCAAGCTAATTCTAGATATAAGATTTTCACATAGGGAAATGTAATTCCTGAGAATTAGTGGGGATCCTTCACAGGCAAAAGGATGAGAGGGTGATACTGATACCGCCTTTTTCTTCCATGTTCATGTCTTCCATATTCATTCCATTAGGAAGTTTCCAATCAAATAAATACAGAAGATTTGCAAGTATCGTCTCTATTGTTATTGTTGCCAACTTGTCATACGTATTCCAGGTAGGGGTGTTCAAAAAACCCATGAACCGAAAATTGAAATGTGAACCGAACCGAACCAAAAATTTCGGTTATTTACGATTTTTGGTTATGGCCAGCTCAAAATCGAACCGAACTGAAATTATCGGTTCGGTTTTTTGTTATGACCAATTCAGAATCGAACCGAATCGACCGATAACGCAAAAAACAGTTGAATTTTTGCAAAAACGTGGTCGTTTTAGACCTAATTTACTAATTAAGTGTAAATTTCAGTTTTATATGAAACCAAACCCATATATCGGTTCGGTTCTGTTTTCAAGAAATTCGGGTCGGTTTCAGTTTTCGGTTTGAATCGGTTTACCGAACCGACGATGAACACCCCTAATTTCAGGCACATCCTTCTACCTGCTCCAAATGGCAAAAGCTCAAAGTTTTGTCCTTTAAAACCAATAGAGCTATCAGCAAATCTTTCAGGGATGAACTCTTCAGGGTCCTTCCAGCACATAGGATCGCGTCCAATTGCCCATATATTAACTTGGATTAGATTCTTTGGATAAATGTAGGAGCCATCGATTTTAAAGTGAGATATTGTTTCTCTTGGAAGTAGTAGTGCGCCAAGAGGTTGCAATCTAAAAGTTTCTTAATCACCATCTTCAAGTATTCAACTTGACCAAGATCGGTTTCAGTTACTCTTCCTTTGTTTCCAACAACACTTCTGGTTTCATCTAGAACTTTCTTCATCAATCTTAAACTCCTACAAAGTTCTGCCATTGCCCAATTCCGCAATAGCAGAAGTGTCTACTCCACCTGTAAAAAAATCCTGGCGGAAAAAAATATGATTAATGCTTTTTCAGGAAGTAAATTGTTAATATAAGCTTAAATGAAATGTTCAGGACTGCCTTAATATTATCTTTAGTGAACTAAGCCATGCCAAGCTTAGCTTGTTCCTTCTGTATTCATAACAGTACATCAACCATGTCATCTCTTTCATTGTTCCTTCCTAGTTTAAGATGATTATTGATTACGTACTCAAAAAATGTATCCAACTCATGGAAAACTCTTTCTGTGCGATTATGATAACCCGTAATCCAATCAATAACCCAACCTAGAAAGGGGATCAATTCACTTTTAGATAAGCTTCCTACCATAGCCATAACATCATGAATCACTTCATAAAATCTTTCTATGTTGAAATTAGTCCCCCAAAAATCAAACCTGAAAGACATTTTAAATGTCATGTTTGCAGTAAGAGAATAACTTATCAGTAAGATTAACAGGAATTTCAAAAGCTGCAGAGTTAGAGATAGAATTGATGAACAAATCTACTTCTTCTCTTAAGTACCGAAAAGACTGTACTCTTTTAGAGCTAAAAGGCTCTAAAAGAATAAGTTTTTCCATGTTCCTCAAATGATCACCATATGGTGCAAAAAAAATATCTAAATATTGTAAGAGAGTCTGCCTGCACTTGCATATTGAGTCTACTGCAACAAGCAAGATCATAAACTTTTAAGACCTGTCTTGCTGCATCAGCAGAATATATTAAGACCATCGGGATTTTACTAAGGTGAAGAAGCATGACAGGACCATGTTTCTTGGAAAGTTGCCAGAAAGACTGGTGAACCAAATCACCAAGCTGAAGGTACTGAAAATCAGAAGCTTAGGAGGGCTTGGTGGGAGCTGCTGCTTGGTGGATTCCAGGACAAATTCTTCTGCCTGCTCCAAATGGCAAAAACTCAAAGTTGTCCTTTAAAATCAACGGAACCATCAGCAAATCTTTCAGGGTAAAAGTATACAGGGGTCCTTCCAGTACTTGGGGGCGCATCTGATTGCCCAAGCATTGACATGGATCAGTGTCTTGGGATAAATGTCATAGTTATCGTAAAATCTGTATGTCAGATCTTAAATGCTCAGGAAACAATTTCTACAGCAAAATTCTTAGAAATGCCTTCTGATGCTAAATTTTGCAACAACAGAAACCATTGAAACCAACATTTTAATTTCCACAAACAGGATTTTGACCAAAATTGTTGCAGTGTAATTTATTAATAAGAATTTAACTGTAAATTGTAAGCTCAGTCAGCGAAAAGCCATCATTATTTGTGAAAATTTGTGAACTCATAATACAGAAACTTGTTGTACTAATAAAAAGGAAAATTTGAAGTTTATAATGTATTGGAAGAATTTGAAAAACTGAAATAATTATTAAGGATAAAAAGCATTATTTGAACTACCAGTGAACGAAAACCAAAATGAAATTCAGATAGAATTCTGCAGATTTAACACCACTGACAGAGTACTACCTTTGCTTAATTACTACAAGCAAATATATTTATTTACATGTTTTTTTAACTTATTTTTTAGGTTTTGAAATGTACTTTTTGAGAATCAGTGAAGATGCTTCACAGGTAAAAGGACAAGAGGTGTCTTTTTATGGAGGGTAAGACTGATACCGGTGTCTTCTTCCATGTTGAACTCTTCCTTCTTCGTTCCATTAGGCAATTTCCAATCAAAACAGTACAAAAGATTTGCAAGAAAAATCTCTATTGTTATTGTTCCTATATGTATCCTAGGACACATTCTTCTTCCTGCTCCAAATGGTAAAAACTCAAAATTTTGTCCTTTAAAATCAATGGAACTATCAGCAAATCTTTCAGGGAAGAACTGTTCAGGGTCCTTCCAGTACTTGGGATTGCGTCCGATTGCCCATATATTGACTTGGATTAGTGTCTTTGGGTAAATGTCATAGCCATTTATTTTAAAGTGAGACATTGTTTCTCTTGGAATTAGTGGGCCAGCAGGACGCAATCTAAAAGTTTCTTTGATCACTATCTTCAAGTACTGAAGCTGATCAAGATCGGCTTCGGTTACTCTTCCTTTCTTTCTAACAATATTTCTGATTTCATCTTGCACTTTCTTCATCACTCCTGGATTTCTGCAAAGTTCTGCCATTGCCCAATTCACCGTAATCGCAGAACTGTTTACTCCGGCGAAGAATAAGTTCTGACAACAAATGAAAGAAAGTCCAAAATTGAGACTAGAAATAGAAAATAAGAACAAAATTACCATAAGTGGTATATTGGGAACTTACCAGAAGAACTCCTTTGATGTTACTGTTTGTGAAATTAGACATTCCAAGTTCTGTTTGCTCCTTCTTTATTCTCAACAACACAACAATAAAGTCATCTCTCTCCTATTAAAAATTGTAACACCCCTTATAAGCTTACCGAAGTAGACCTATAAGAGGGCTACACGTGTAACTCCCCTTCTAAACACACGAATGAGTCTAGAAGAAGCGCTACTCTTTCTTAGTTTTCGAGTCGATTACCTACAAATCTTTTCCAATAAAACTATAACTAACACTTCAATTTCACCACCCTTATATCCTCCTCCTTTAAAACATCTTACATACACTTCATTACATATACGAGCAATCATAAACATTCAACATATGACTGTCACTACACAATGTATTACAACTTCACATAGTATTCATAGTTCAGAATACATAATATAATTACAGACAATTAATCATCCTTACAGGACCTATGTACATGCCATTCTAACTAATACAAAAGAGATTATATACCAAAAGACAAAATATGTTGATGTTGTAAGCGGCTGACTACGACAGAACTCCTAGCTACTGCTCTTCAACCTACGAGTTTAAACAAATAAACTCACTGAGGAAAACTATTGCTCAGTGGATGTTTTAATCGAAGTTTAAATAACATAGAAATATATTTTAAAACATTAATAAATAATAGCAAACATTTAAAGAAAAGAATAATTAATACAATTGAAAACTGTTCATACAAGGTACATACTTTGCTCTAGTGGCTTTAGAAGAACACGAGGATAAGATTAAGGTATTACCTTATCTTGGGTACCATAATACCCATTTCTCACTTGCGAATTAAATTCAAACGTTTGATGAAGTACCATAATACTCAAAGTCTATTTCTTTAATTGGGGTACTGTAATACCCATAATCATATTTCCCGCGGTTCTTAATCCTACGATGCATCACAGTCTTATCTCTAGCGTTCTAAGTGAGCCACGTGAGCGTTAAGTCAATTAAATCATTCATGTCGTAATTACCATAACGTACTTATCATTTAATTCTCAAACTCATTCAATTCCCATAGTAATATTTCTTATATTCTTTTCTCATGATTATTAATAAATGTTAAATTCTAAGAACAAATTTCATTCTGTGCAAACTCACAAGACTTTATTTAAAAATCTGTCCGAAAAGCTGTGACCGTCGCACACGCTACCTTAGTGGCGAGCACGGGATCTTCTTTTCCTGTTATTGTCGCGGTCGAGATTGTCACAGGGTATATGACAGTCGCGGTCGCGCTGAAAATAGTGGGAGGTCACGCACGCGATGAACATGTGGTATGTGACCATCGCGTGCGCGACGAAACCCCGAAATCCCTATGTCTCCCCACAAAATAGTCGCGAGCGCGACAACCACACCGAGGCGTGATGGTCGCGAGCGCGACACCTGTGCGAGCAGACGAGTTTTTCCTAAATTTTTCAAATACACTTATCAAACCATTTCCAATTTCAGTATCTTCAAACCATGGCATTATCAATACATTTTGTAGCATTCAAGTTAAAATATTGGCGATCAAAACTCAAATCATTTGAACAATAAATATTTTTCAAGAAAATCAAAATTGACTTAAAAGAAAATGGTTAAAGCATCGAACCTCGCAATTGGAGCCTTCCACAAGCTCAAGCTACCTCTTTCCCTTTGTCTATAGCCTTGGTCTCCAAATCTATCAATAAAAATACATATTCTCTTAGGCTCTATTCAAAACAATTCAAACCCTACCTCTTTCTTTTCTAGGGTTTTCTATAAATCTCCAAATCTATTCTATACATCACTTAATCTATTCCTACATTAACCATTTCCAACACTAGTCAATAAGAAATCTAACTTATTTCATAAACCCTAGATATTCACTCTTACCTCTTAAATCTTCTTAACCTTTTTTTGAGGTTTTTGGCATTACAACTTAGGAGATCTTGCTTAGATGAAGATGAATGGGCCGACCTTGGTTGGAGATGGGATGGACTAAGTGTTAAACATGAAGAAGCCAGATGACAATGAAAGAAAATGATGATGAGAAGAGAGGAGAGAGGTGGGCGGATGGAGAGAGAACAAGGAAGAAGAAAATTCTAGAGTATATAGTGGAGAAATGGAGTTATTTTTTAGTTTTTATATTAGGGTTCTTGGGCCACAAGTTTGGAACATTATGTGGGTTTAGCTCATTTCTCATACTTCCTTCTTACTTCTTTATTTCATTTAAGGCCCACATTTTCTAGCCCAACTCATTAACGATATGCTATAATATATAAATTACCTCGAATCTAGCCATCGCTAGCACGAATCTCCGAGGTTGACTCCGATTCTTCTACGCCTCGGGACTCGAAGAATCCTACAATAACGCTATTAGCTAATAATAACTCGCAAATTGACAAGCAATGAAGAGATAGGATGTTACAATCTACCCACCTTATAAAAAAAAGCTCCGTCCTCGAAGCTTACTGGTTAGCGAACAACTGCGGATATCGCTCACGCATCGTTGATTCACGCTCCCAGGTAGCTTCCTCCACCTTATGATTCCGCCACAGAATCTTAACCAATGGAATCTCTTTGTTCCGCAGCTTCTTGGTTTCCTTGGCTAAGATTTGAACAGGCTCCTGGTTTAAGATGATCATTGATTACATATTCGTAAAAAGCATCCAACTCATGAAAAACTCTTTCTGTCTTGGTATGATAACCAGTAGTCGAATCAAGAATCCAACCTATAAAGGGAAACAATTCACTTTTAGAGAAGTTTCCTGCTACAGCTCTAGCATCATGAACCACTTCGTGAAATCTTTGTCTGTCGAAGTTAGTCCCGCGGTAATCAAACCCGAAGGACATCCGAAATGTGATGTTTGCAGTAAGAGAAATAACTTCTCAGTAAGGTTAATAGGAGTTTCAGAAGCTGCAAACTCTGAGATTGAATTGATGAACAACCCAACTTCTTCTTCTCTCAAAGACCGGAAAGACTCTACTCTTTTCAAGCTAAACATCTCTAAAAGAATTAACTTTTTCATGTTTCTCCAGTGTTCACCATATGGACTGAACCCAATGTCTAAATAATTGTAGGAGAGTCTTCCGGCACCTGCTAACTGGGGTCTACTGCAACAAGCAAGATCATGAACTTTTAAGGCTTCTCGTGCTGCTTCAGCAGAAGATATTACGACAACCGGGATTTTACCAAGGTGAAGAAGCATCACAGGACCATGTTTTTTGGAAAGTTCCCTGTAAGATTGGTGAAGCAAATCACCAAGTTGGTGTAAGTTACTGAAAATCGGAAGCTTAGGAGGACTTGGTGGGTGCTGTTGCTTATATTTTCTTCTGTTTTCCATCATCTTTTTAATTATGAGCAACACAAACAGAGGTAAAAGAAAAAGAAACCACATAAGTTGATCAAAAGGAGCCATTAGAGAGTTCTTCCTTACTCAAATATAAAAGTGTAGATAAATTTGTAAACAAACAAAAGAAAGAACACAAGTACAATAATTTTTAAACTTCCCTAAATGTTCTTTTATAAGCATGAAACTAAAGAGTTGATTTAACTAGAATTGTCATTATCTAAGGTTTTCCAATGCAATGTACGATCGATATGTAGAATAAAAGCCACAGGAACAGTGCATGCTTATCTCCAAAAATGTAAAATCTGTGGCTAAAATTGCACTGTTGTAAAGGGTTCCAAGGTTGTAGGACCAAGATTGGACATCAAAATCAATATTGCTTCAGCAATGGACAAACAGTGTTATGGACAGAATTCAAAGAATTCAAAATTATTGCTTTGCTTGATTTTTCCAGGAAGTTAGATTTTCAAAGACGTGAATGTTTGGTAGTACATGACAAGCAATTCAAAGACTTACTTATCTAAAAATCTGCATGTCAGCTCTTAATTGCTAGGAAACAACAATAACAAGTTAAACCAATAATTTAATTTCCATAAACTGTGTTTGACCAAAATTGCTGCAATCTAATGTAGTAATAAGAATTTAACAGTAAATTGTAAGTCCAGTCAGTTGAAAGCCATCGATTTTAGAGAAATTTGATGTACTAATAATAAGAACAATTTGAATTCTTATGCATCAGAAGAATAAAAGCATTGTTGAATAACCAATAAGCAAACGAAACCATATCTGAAATCCATATAGAAAACTGCAGATTTAATACCTTCAGGTACTAATTCCAATCTGCTCGTTATTAACTTCAATGGATACAAAATAGAGCACATTTGTTTTATTGTAATATATAGTTAATGCAAGAAAATACATATATTTATATGCTTTTCAACTGATTTTTTAGTCTTCGAAAATTTAATAAAGGTACTTCACAGGCAAAAGGTTAAGAGGTGTCTTTTTGGCGACAGTAAGACTAATACCGGCTCGTTCTTCCATGTTCATATCTTCTTTCATCATTCCATTGGGAAGTTTCCAATCAAAACAGTAAAGAAGATTTGCAAGTATAATCTCCACTGTTACTGTTCCCATATGGATTCCAGGGCA
>CATIWJ010006740.1:0-23975 GCA_949640765.1 Croton laevigatus | reverse complement strand
AAAAAAAAAAAATGCTGTCGTGATTTGCATGTGTCAACACGTGTAAGCTTGGCATGAAGGAATACAAATTACCACATGACGAGGAAATCGTTGTGTGCATCTCCAGACTACAGATCGTGTTTTCATTTTCCTAAATCTAAATTGTTTATAAAAATTAAAGTAAAATGAAGGTCAATTCCCATTGCACACGGCCACGTCATGTTTCATACAATCTATTTATTTTTTGAAATAGAAAGAATGATACCCTAATTAATTTTCCTTCCACCTCAAGCAAATATATATATATATCATCATTCTCATTTATTAATGATTTTTTTTTATTGTAACAACAAATAAATTATCTCTACCATATCATAAGCATATTTAAATCAGTTTGACAATGTGAATTAATGTGCAAAATCATTCAGCTAATCATGGTAATGGTAGCAGGAATAAGACCAACCTAATAACTGAATTGAAATATATTTAAAAACAATTGCAAACTATTCAAAGGCTGCCACCTAACCCAAAGGGTTGGCCTGGTGGTGAGGTAAGTCACCAAAGACCAAAAAGTCCTGGGTTCAAACTTTGGGGGTAACTAAAGGGAAAAAAATAAAAAGGCTGCCACCTTTGATTCAGAAATTGAAACCCCAAAAATATATCAAACTTCAAACTTTAGACAAAGCAGTCAATATTATGCAATATGAATTTATTTAGGCCAAGTCAATCAACCAAATTTACTTTCCCAATTTCAATCTTCAACAATCCATTTTATTTAGCTATCCTTTACATCCTAAAAGATTTTTTTTTCCCCTTTTAAATGTGAAGTAATTCCCCATTACACACGTCTCTCATACTTCAATTTCTATATATATATGTTCATAGTCATGTCTATTATTACCAATAAGAGATTAAAGAAAGCCATAATAAAAACATGGTTTTCTTCAATACAAGAAATTACATAGAATTTGTGTTTGCATGGTTTACAATTGTGTCAATTTTAAGCACATTGATACCATTTGGGATAGCCATTAGGCCTTCTCAAGGAGAGGACTGGGTGCATATGCGGTCCCTACAGAAAGGTCCAGTGCCACCTTCATCTAGTTCTCCCTGTACCTACGTTCCAATTGGCGCCAGAAATGGTGGCCACTGCCCTAACTTGAACGGCATGAACCATGCTGGCGGACATTTCAGTCCTAGTGCTCGTGCACCTCCACCTCCACCTCCACCTCCACCTGTTGGCGATAATAATCTCACTGTCATGACCCCCGATGTCTAGGTTTTGAAGGGTAATGTACTTAATAATTATTATAAATTATCTCCTTTGTATATGTCCTATATGATTTAGATCAAGGACTAATAAATTAAAAATTCCAGGCTTAAGTCATTGGGATTTACCTTCTTTAATTAATTTTTGGACAGAAAATTTATTATCATTATGCTGTACTTTTTTTTTTTGAATAATTATTATAAAGTAATTTAACATACTTCGATATTAGAATGTTAATATAGTAGTAATTATCACAATTCTTTATTTTCGTAATATTTCTCCGTTTCAAAATTTAGTGTTTTAAAATAGTCTCATTTATATAGTTAAATTTTGAGCACTATTTATTTTTTCAATTATACCCTAAATAAATAATATTGGTGATTAAATTTTTTATATGTAGTGAGAAGTTGAACTCATTTATAAGGGGTGTAATAGAGGAAAAAGACATTTTATTACTATTCCATTTAAACTGTGTGAAAATCAAATCGGATTACAGTTTTGGAATAGAGAGAGTACCAAACTGTGCTACTGATGAGTTCAAATAATTTTTTATCGGATGGATTCTTAATTCATCTGTTCCATTTTTAAAGTGTTATGTTTACATTTTTATACATAACAAGAAAATAATTAATTTACATCAATTTCATACAAAATAAGGAAAACCTATCTCCTTATTTTAAAAAGTTTATATATATATATATATATATATATATATATATATATATTTTTTTTTTTTTTTTTTTTTGAATGATAAAAAGTTTATATTTTAAGTGATAGTGATAGATTTATTTAATTAGACATTCCTTTTCAGTATCATGTACTTAATTATTTTTTAAAAAGAAGAAATTTCAACAAAAAGTTAAAAATGACATTAGGAGTAAAAATTTATTTTTTTATATTGTCAAAAAATTTATTATTGTATACTTTTTTTTTTAAAAAATAGTATACATAAATTAGGGATATTATTATTAAAAAATTAATTAATTAGATAAATTAAAACATATGAAGTGGCCAACAAGATGTGGTCCAGTCAGTTCACACCCCAATTTATTGCTTATTTTTAAGGAGCAGATCGCTCCTTATTATGCAGTTCACGTAGACAATTACTCTTTGTCATATATGGTTCACAATATATGTTCACCATCAGATTGAGTGGATTGCACTTACTCCTTAAGAAAAGTCAGAAGTACGATGATTGAGAGTGAAAAAGGAAAAATAATAACATCAATTAACATAAAGATTAATATCACACTTAAAAAATGAATAAATGGAGTACATTAGTATCTAATATCAACTCTTCTCCTTGAATTAACCAATAAGATCTCATTGAGTTTTGAAATGACATCCTTCACAAAATAAGATATTTATAATAATAGAAATGATGTATATCTCAAATTGACACATATCAAAGAGGGTAAAAATGGAAATGTAATATTTTTATTTTTTAATTTAAAAAATATTTTTATTAAATATAATTATATATTTTTTTAACATAGATATAAACTTACGCACTTGGGTGTGGATAGAGATATTCGAACTCAGTCTGTTAGGACCCGAGTGCAAAGGTCTTACCACTTCTCCATTAGATTTGGTAACAACCTCAAGATCAAATTTCTCTCCTTTTATATCCTGCTTTAGTTAATAAGGTTTGAATAAATAAAACAAATCTGATGCAAGAACTCTATAATTAAAAATTTTGAAGCTATGTCGAATATTTTGTTAAGAATATTTAATATTTATTTTGTCATGTCTTTTGAAAATTACTATAATAGATACCATGTTGTATCTTTACACCTTGTGTTATTAATATTATGTATACTCTTTCCGTTTTTTATGTAATCACAACCGTTTTATTACAAAAAATAATAAAATTAGTTAAATTATTTTAATCTATCAATTTATTTAGAGTATATATCCGCAATTAAACAGTAATATTATTTCTTATTAACGATAATTTATCAAAAAATTAAATTAGTATTTTAACTTATAACTCTCCAATTAAAATTACTACAATATATATATATAAATTGAATGTTAAAAAATAAAAATTTGAAAAAAAAAAAAAGTAGGAGTAATTTTAAAAAATTTACTTCCCCATAATACAAAGAATTTGTATGGCGAAAAAAAAAAAAAGAATTTGATCCCTACTAAATTAAAAATAATGTAAACCTTTCGATTGATTAAAAAAAACAGAGAAAGAAAGAAAATAGAAGAAGCAACAAAGGAAATCTTTGCGGGCAATTGGGAGACCAAAAAGACTGCTCTAAATCTAATACAATACAAATAGTAATATTCCTTATGTCAACCTTTCTTGGTATTCTGGTCCTCATCTTTGAAGTCCAATTTCATGTTTTTTTTTTTTGTGGTCAAAAATATAAACTTGTTCATTCTCCTTTCCTCCCCAAAAACCACCTATGACTTTATTTCCACGTGATAAATTAATGAAAATTAAGAATTTGCAATGCCCCCTCCACATAATACACATTCTATTCTCTAATCTAAACACAAACTATAGTTTAGTCTTAGTAATTGAAATTGAGCATCTGCAAACTACTTTTAGTCATCTCAATTTTTAATTATTAAAAATCAAGGAATTTCATTTTTTCTAATCATGACTTACAATATGAAAATCAAACAAATTTAATACTAAAAAATATGCCTAAATATAGTTAGTGATAACCAACGGAATTGGTCCAAGTGATAAGTGGTTTGAATTCATTTAAGGAGATATTGAGTACGAGACATATGAATCTGGATAAGGCAGGACATCATCTAAGAATATAGTACATGTTTCCTTTCTTATTCTTATCCTTTTTTGGCAATTAGTTTTGTTTGAAATTTTGGCAAGCAGTTTTAGAAATTGAAATGGGGCCGTAATCTACTTTTGCTTCTATTTGATTGTGATATTTTTTTAATAATTTCTGATTAGTAAATGGTAATATAGAGATAAACATTTTTGCAAAGCCTAGTCATTCTCCACATACGTATCAAAATCTTACAAGTACAAGCAACCTCAAAATCAACGCCACTTTTAAACCATATAAATATAATTAGTTTATCATCATAAAATTTGGAATTGCTTCACTTAATTGTAATTAAAAAAATAATGACTTAATAATGGGAATTATTAATAAAATATAAAACGTTGTAATGTGGTAAATTTATTCCAATACCACAAGCTAATACATGATATAATACTCTATTACTGTCACATATTCAATGACCTTTTTAAAAAATAAAAAAAAGGTTCTTACAAGATGGTTAAACATGATACTATTTTGTTTTTTTAAACATATATTTACTAGATAGATAAGCTATATTTTTTTTAAAAAAAATATTGATTTCGTAAAAATATGTTAGCGTATATAAACTCACAAGAACCACTTGCCTACACCTACAAATTATACTGTATCCAATCCAAACAACATACATGAATAGATAAGTTTAATTATTAAAATAATGCTAATTAAGTTTTGACTTAGCAAGAGTCAACAAAAATTAATTGAAAGAATTAAAATGGCATGCTGAATTTGAAGGTAGCTTTTCCAATTTCCGACTTCAATTTTGATACGTAAATACATATTTCGGATACTCTAAAGAAGACCGCATTTCCCTTTATTATGTACTCCGTATACATATGTGTGCTATGCTATGCTACGGCTACTTCACAGAAGCTTCAAATGGAACAATTTGGTCCACCATTTTTCTGGCAACAAACCACAAACCTTCTATTGGATTTGAATGAAAAATCTAATCCTTCCTTCCTCTCTTTCAAATAAATAATTAGCAAATAATTAAGGCTATGTTTGGGAAAAAAGAATTAAGGATATTTGAGTATGTTTGAACAATTATTTTTTCAGAGAAAAGAAGAGATTTATTCATGTTTAGAACTTGTTATAATATTATTTTTTTTTCCTTCTTTCTTTGGTTTGAAAGAAATATTTAGGGATATTTGCGTATGTTTGAACAATTATTTTTTTAGAGAAAAGAAGAGATTTATTCATGTTTGGAACTTGTTATAATATTTGTACAATTATTAGTTGTTTCTTAGATTAGCGTTTTAAATGTTTGAATAGTTGTTTTTTTTTTTTTTTGAAAGAAAGAGAAATAAAGAATAATATTTGAATTTTTTTTCTACTGTTTATTTAAAAGAAATTAAAAACAATTAGACTAAAAGATAACAAAATTAGGATTTTATGAAAGGTTACTTAAATAACTAGAAATTATTTTACGAATGTAAAAAAAAAAAATAGTTTTTAATAGTTTTACTAATGAAAGTTACTTGAAAAAATTGTTGTTAATCATTCGAAACAAGGAACTTGGAAAATCTGAGTACAAAATGCTTCATTATACCTTTTCAAACAAGGTGTAATGAAAACATATTATTTTATTGAGAAAGAAAATTTATTCCATCTGCATTTAGTAGGGAAATGTTCTCGTCAATGATGGCCGGCTTCATAAAATTATATTCAATTCATATCACACAATACATATAAAAAACAGAGAACGTTTATTGATTCAAAATTAATTTACAAAATGTTCTGATTAATATACTAATTCTGTGTATATCATACATACACAAAAATAAAAATAAAAAAATAATGTGCAAATTAATTCCAATAAACTTACCAAGGAAATAAAAAATCAAAGAACAGAGAGAGAAAAAAAAAAACAGAATTGTCTGAATTAAATGTTTCTTCATGAACCTGTAATTTGGCCCATGAAATCATATATCTATATAGAATCTGTCGGGCGAAAAATGGAAACCTGAAGACCGATGATCAGCTTGAATTCTGATGAGAAGCAACACCAAAATCAACCATAAGACGAGGATAAGCAGCTGGAGAACGAGGCAAAGCATTACCAGCAAAATTCATTTGATTGACATTAAGATTAACAGAATTAGGACAGCTGCCTGGTGAGCCGGAGCCAGGACCGTTGGTGCAGGTGGAGGGGCCTGTAGGGACATTCCCCCTTTGAAGAGATTGAAGAACAATCTGGTTATTATCGTGTAATAATCTACTTGCTTGAAATAGCTCAACATGCAAACAAAGAAGCAAAAATGCAGCCAAAGTGAGTTTGAGCTGCCTCATTTTTTTTTTGGCTTTTCTTGAAAATAATGCTGAAGATGAGATGACAATACAAGGATAAGTTTGGGGTTAATTGGGTTGTTAATATATGAATAATTAATGAAGGAGATAAAGGGTATTTATAAGGATAATGTGAGAAGAGTTAGGTTATGAAAATGTAGATTTTTGACTGCTGACTAAAAAGTATTATTTTATAAAAAATATTGAATAGGTCATATAACTATTGAGCCAGAAATCAAGGGAATGGTTTTGGTTGAACATGAAAATTAAAAATTAAAAACAAAACGTATGATTTGGGTCGAGATTAAGGTATTGTAATGTTTGATTGATTCTTCATGTGAGAGTATTAATTAAAAGGAAATTTCTTGGGACTTCACTGTATCTGTATTTGGTTGGACCATTGAAATTTTTATTACTATTGGATTGAATCAAGAATAAGACTAATTTTGTTTCCTGAGTGATGACATGTAAATAGGTCTAGCAGTTTATTAATTTTAATTTAAAATCTGAATGAAGTCATCCGATAAGTCACATGAACATATATAATATATACCGTAGTAAACACAAATTTCTTGCCCAGGAGTTTCATCCTTGAACACCAAGTCGTTCAGTCCCGCATGTCATTGCTGTTTCGTAGTGTTCTTCTGCAACAAAGTCAAGTCCGGGTTGAGGTTCAACCTGACTTGAGAAACCCCAACCAAAATAGCCCGGTTATTAAATTCCAAAAAAAAAATATATTATTTTATTCATATCTTGATTAATAACTTTATCCCTCAATTTATATTCCTATATTATTTTCTGTTTAATAAATTTATCTTTTCTTTTTCTTTGAAGAAGGATGAATTTCTCTTCTCATCCACTTTTTTATTAGTCCATGATAAAAGGAAAAACTCACTAATTTGTTTTTCTTTTTTTTTTTTTATTGAGAAAAACACACAAATTTTAGGGTGATTTTAACAAATTTCACTCTTAAATGTTAATAATTTTTAGATATTAGGTAAATGTCATATTTTTTAGTATGATATAGAAAATATACGTATGTTTAAAAAAAGTATATGTATTTTCGTGTATTAATTTCATTTTCATGGTCTTAGTAAATATGTATATTAACTTTTATATATAAAAAGAAAATACAAATATTTATCAATAACTAAAAAATAACATTTACTCAATATTTGAAAAAATATGACATTTACTAAATATAAGTTTTAAAAATTAATATTTATTTAGTATTTTAAAATATGTGACATTTATTAAAAATAAATTTAAAAAAGTGACATTTACTACAATTTCCCTAAAATTTACCCCCTATTAAAAAAAAGTATTTTATTATTAAATATTTGTTAAGAAATCATATTTTTTTTAAAAAAAATCGTTTTCAACTTTCCATGCTCTCATCACACACACTCTCTCTCTCTTCACTCTTTTACGCTTCTATTTTTAATTTTTTAAATAAAATAAATTAAAATTTAATTTTATATTTAAAAAAAAATAATATCTTTACATTTAATCTAAGAACATTTAGCAAAATAGCACATTTCTAATATATTATCTAAATAAATAACATATAACTTTTATAATTAGAAAATAGCAATTTTTATCAAAAATTGATCAAAAACTTAAAATATTCTGAAACTGCCCCTCTTTATATATTTATCCATATATGCCAAAAAAAAAATCAATAATTATCAATAAATTTTAAAATTCATCAAAAATTCACAAATGGGCGGAAAAATGCTCGTCTTTGTTGTGAGGAGGTTTCCAATGAATTTCACCAGAAAAATTTTTCAATAATATTCAATACGGTAAATAAAAATATGTAAACAAAAGTCCGTAAATGTATATAAAAGTCAATACCAGCAAATAAACGTCAAAACATATATATATACCATGTAAGTCAATAAGACTAAATAAATTTTTGTAAATAAATGTTAATGAATGTGTACGCAAATCAATATGATAAATAAACATCCAAATATAAAGATTTAGTACTTTTGAAAATATGACTTCATTTTCTACTTTTAACCTTAAGGGGCCGATTGACACTTGTAGTCAATTAGCAAAAAAATTTCATTTGAAAAATTAATTGAAATTTGATATAACATATAAATTAAACCAACTACTTAATACAATTAAGTAGTTAGATGGATCATTTTGAATCAGTTATGCAGAACAAGTTAAAAATGTCTAAATGAATCAACGTAACCAAAAAATTTTTTGACTTTCCCAAAATTTGATCCATCAGCAAATGAGATTTTTCAGTTATATATGCACAATAACGAAACACACTAAAACATAATACGATCTCTCAGGCCCGGTCAGCCAGATAACCTACAACCTCATCTGCTGGACCCAGACAAACAGGTCAGGTCACGAATAAAAATATCGTCATTAACCCGGGTGTTATTTAATCAGAGATGGAATACTATAATCGGCAACTCGTATGCATAAAAAAGAAGACAAACAGAAAGATTATTTAATCTTTACAGGAGGATTAATCCAATGCGATGCTCTGGAAATTGAGGAGCCCTAATTTCATCATCATCCGGCCATTTTCAGTAGACGACCAAACCCCAGACAATTACAGGAAAGCCTCGTTATAACAAACTAAAATGCTGTAGGCACAGAAAGGCATAAATACTCTACAAAATGTTAGCTTATGAAAAGATTACAACCTCACTCCAATTCCAAGACCCAGCAATTTCCCCAAATACATTATTTCCCATTAAGATGCCAGTTTCAATGCCCATTTGAAGGCCTATATACTGCATACCCATTCCCATTGTTACTGCAAGCTGCCAAACTCAAATTCGAGTACTCTGGACTGAAATAGGGAGAACCTTCGCCCTCTGCATTCCTCATGCCTACTAATGAAAGATCTGTCCCACCCATCTGCCACTGGTTTGGTACCAACCCATCAACATGCCCATTTGCGTATGTTATTGGACCGCCCTGAGGAACATATTCCCTTGTGGTGTCAAACTGGCTGTTCGCAAAAGAGCTGTAACTCCGCTGAAACCCGCTATCATGGTAACTCCTAGTGCGCTCAAATCTACATGAGCTGCTATTTGAGGAACCTAACTCAGCTGATGGCACATCACCTGGAAAAGAGGATTGTCGATTTAGGAAGTGTGGCCCGTTGTTAGGAGACCGGAAGGCTCTGGTTGCCTTCTCAATACCATGTTCATCATCAAGCAGGTCATTGATGATATCAAGATGCGGGAACTCATCCGTTACCCCACCTTGAGAGCTCTCCGTCCTCAGGGGTCCATTCTGTAAGAGATCCCGAGTTGCCATCCCAAAAGGAAAGCCAGATTGGACACATTTCGAGTCCACCCTATCAGAGCTCTGGGCCATAAACACTGATCCAGACACTAAAGCAGGCGAATGTGTGTGCGCTGATGATAGGTTAACCCCCATATTTGGAGAGGTCGCCTGAGCAAAACCACCTGAACTTGAGCCAACAGGATTACCGACAATAGCATTTCGATAGGACAAAGGAGCATAACTTAGATTTGCTGGTGAAGGTTCAGGACCCAGTCGACCAGTTGCACTAACTGAACGAGCAAGTAGTGGAGGTGTTTGAACCAAGGAAACAACAGGAGTGGGTCTGGGACCAGGCATTAGCGGAGCACTCAAGGGTCTTGACATAACAGGAACCTGCTGTAGCATAGGCCTATCAGACAATTTCAAAGTTGAGGTATTCTGAGTTTCAGGCTTAGAAGTGCCTGCATTTTGCAGGGTCGTTATTGAAGGGGCTGCTTTATCACCCTGCTGTCCAGTGCTTGAAGATGCTTTCTTAGTTTGAACTGGCTCTGCAATGACTGCACTCTTGTTTTCCAGCTTCAATTGAATAGTGGATTGAAGATTTTTGGGACTTCTAGGGGGGCTTCTAGAAGATGATGGGACCAGTGTTGCCCTTTCTTTAGACGATCTTTCCACATCAACCAACTCTTTGCTACTCGGTTTCTTTTGTGGCATAACCTCTTCCACAACCTATATCAGGAAAAGCACGCCAATAAATATAAACTCACAACATATTAATTAAAATTGACAAACCTCAATGGCATAGAAGAGCTCCAAATGGCAGAAAAACAAAAGCTTTCTAAGCAATAAATTTAAAAGGGGTAAAAGTTCAACTATATCAGACTTCTCAAAAACACAATCTAGAAAATGCTTCTAGAAGGACATAATTTACTCTTAAAAATCCCCCGACCCTAAGGTTGATAAAATGGAGGAGCTTGCAGAAACATGACAAGAAAGGCTGGGGTGAGGGAGAAATCATTCTTCTCTGAGAAAATGATTCAATACTAGGAGAAAATAAGAATACATACGTTCAGATGTGTTTTTGTACTAAACAGCTGGAATCTATTATAAAAAACGATAAACTTGCGCCTCAAAGACATGACAAATTCACCTTCTTAACAGCATGCTGCTCAGTCCTGGTAGTTTTATCTTGTGGTGGATGAACATTAGCCTCAGACTCGCACTCAACGGCCTTGCTACTTCCAGTAATATCACTGAAATCCGCAGCTTCAGCTGTAGGTGGAGAGAACTGATTATCCATCTCAACTGTCCAACTCCCATCGCTTGTGGCCTTTCTCCGGGGGTGCTTAACTCTATATGAGAACAAGTACACGGTAAATTATACATCCATCTTAGTAGTGGAGAGGGGTGATTAGACAATATGATTACTGTCTTACCTACTAGGTGATTTTACATATTGGTAGCTTGAATAAGAGTTCCCCTTGTAGGAGCCATTAGTGACAACTGATGGGACCGAATCTGTAGAGCATGTTGACGAACTATCATCCATTGCTGATGTGCTCCTTTTTTCAGCTGTTCCATTTGGTAGAGACAACAGGCCGCTAACTCCACTGATGCTGGCTTCTGCAGGAGGGTGGACTTCAGAAGTATCAGTATCCCAATTGACAGGACTTGCATCCCGGTCTTCTGAATCAGGCTGCAGTACTTCTGCAACACCATCTACCAAATCAGAAACGTCAGACACATCTTCCAAGATATCAGGCTTTTCCAATGCAGGCTGCACCTCTGCCATAATGGAATCCTTCTCAATATTTAGAGTTTCATCTTGGTGCTTGTCTAATACTGCTATCACAGTCCTTTCATCCCTCCCTTTATCCTTCCCTTTGCGAGTATTCCGCTTTTGTTTTCCCTGTAGCTTATAAGAAGCATCAGTATTCAAGCATTAAATATTTGATTCAATTATTCGAATTTGAACATAGTTTCTAATAGACTAATCTGTAACGAGTTTTAAACTTATTACTCACGGTAACACAAAAGTACCAAGTTAATGAACGGGTTGCTAAGATGTTTATAACATGCTAGCCAGCAAAAAACCAATAAATAATTACAAGAATCAAATTATTTAGTTTAAACCATTTTCACTTTCAAAGGAAAATTTCTGTGTGATTCTTTTTTAACACGGACTTCTGGATTCATGAGGGGTACAAAAATCCATCTGTATAAAGAACAAAGGAAAATCGCACACCTGTTTCTTCTTGGATTTCTTTTCCTTTTCAGTTGCTCCACGTTTAGCCTTCTGCTCGCTCTCAGCCAACCAGGCTGCCTCCTCTTCACGGATTAGCTCCTCTTGCCTCCTTAAAGCCACAGCTTCCTGATAGGCAACTTCAATTTTGTGGCTACATGTGGATGGGACAATTTTAGAACTCATAAGAGGTAAATCTTTGCAAGTAAAATAACTTAAGTTCCAGAGCACTAAATCCAAAATGTACCCTTTCAAGTCAAAGGATTTAAGAACATATAAAACACTACATCTTGGAGAAACGTGTCATTCAAATTCTCCAAGATAAAATCTGTGTTACATGGCAAAAATTATGGACTTCATTAGTCAAGACTCCTAAATGTTACTTCCACATGAAAAAAAAAGAAGGAAAGAATTCCAATAAGCAATTACGTTCACATTATAGCAGTTGTAACAAAACACAATTGCACTAGGATACATTACTTGAAAATATGGGCGAGAACAAATATTTCCACTGTCCTGCGACCCAATTCAGTTAGTCGTCTTTCATCACGCTCAATGGAATCCTTGTTGCAGTCCTCTCCAGAATTTCCATCCTGCACCCAGGTAAACAGGTGCAATATTCAAAAAAAAAAAAAAAGAGCGTTTAAATGCAATAGATGATAATCCAGCAAGATAAGAGCAAGCATTTTCATTTTCTTTTTATAAAATTTCCATGTAAGCACTGAAATATGATGTCACTATGTGGTCAGTGCTCAGTTTGTTCAAAATACCTGCTAAAAAACGCTTGAAGATTTAGCATGAGTATTAGCTC
Source organism: Croton laevigatus (assembly GCA_949640765.1). Classification (NCBI taxonomy): domain Eukaryota; kingdom Viridiplantae; phylum Streptophyta; class Magnoliopsida; order Malpighiales; family Euphorbiaceae; genus Croton; species Croton laevigatus. The sequence continues at coordinate 11,316 of CATIWJ010006740.1, read as the reverse complement.
AAAAGCACTGAATTATTCATATTCTGTATTTTATTCAACAAGCAGTAAGGAACACAAACATAATCTGTGTTACTTTACAACCACTATAATCAAGAGGGAAATATAATTATAGTACTTTTTGGCTCAGTACAATGGATAGGCATCCAAACAGGGGATATGGTTAACTTTAATGAACACACAGTTGCGAGACTGAAAGTGATATGAACCACCTAAAGGTTGGCCACTCAAGTAGACCAGCTTGCAAGCAGAAGGCGACTAGGGAATTACTAAGCTCTTATTACCAAGGTTGTACCTGGGTAATGGAGGGGTTGTAACAGATAGACTATCTTCCATCATTCGTAACACCATCACCACCACCAAAGCTAATACTACCTACCACCTTTGAACATTCTCAACAGAAACACCAGCAAGGGGAAAAAAAACATCAAGCTAATAATGTAACCCAAATGTCATCAAACAGTCTTGATAAAAAAAAAAAAAAATACACCAAATAAAATTTTTGAAACAACTAAAAAATCCTTGGGCAGTTGAAACGCAAAGTAAAATATGGCCCAGTAACCCAACCATCAATAAAACCAATTATAATAAGGGTTGCATCAGAGAAATGTAAGTGTAATCATCATATTACTATTGACCTTTGCACATAACATATCACAAACAGTTAAGGAAAAATGGTGTTTGGGAACCAAGCGCACCTTTGTACGATTCTGTGGGCCCTTTTCATCTTTTGGAGGCAACGGTTCCATGGCAGCCCTCTCAAGTAGAAATAGCACATCATCGACCAATACAAACATATCTTTCTCCACATGAACAATTGGAGCTGGTGTCTCTTCAGCATCTAACAATTTTGCCCTCCCCTTCCTGTTCTTAGTTTGACCTTCAAGAGCTTTCAATCCACTATACAGTGAATCCATAACCAAAGTAGATGTGACTTCTTTTTCAATAAAGAAATGCTTAACAACTACTTTTAGAATTACATCTGCTTTTTCCCTAGACATGCGCCTCCGTGCATTTTGATCCATTCCCAACCAGAAAGCACAGAAGCTGCCAAAATATCAGGCAACATATTGTCATCCATGAATAATATACTGACCAGAACAAAATCTAGAATGGGGAGTAATAGCATAAAAGGAAAAAAACAAAAAAAAACGGGTGGTGGAGAAAAAGAGAGAATTTTTTCTCAAAGCAGGCACAAAGTATTAGACAAGAAATATAAATATTGAAAACAGCATGTTATAAGCACAACAAACTTTTAATGCATGGTTGTAGGATGAGACAATATCATTGGGTAATTATTTGAAATGACAATTTTGGTGCATGACAGGTTCCATAGACAAAATTAATAGTCACTGTTAACTGTTAAAAGTACACAAGATATCATCAACCATTTGAAAAGTCAAAGAAGCCATACCTTGACCATCTATTTTTGTCCTCTATTAACCTTCCAAGCTTGCCTCTTCTCTCCTCCACAAAACGCCGACAAATCTGCTCTACATTTGTCAAATACACCCTAACAAGTTCTCTTCTATACTGACAATCAAGGCAACGAAAAGGCCGATCTGCTTTCTCCCTAAATGCAATAAATTTTAGAAATAGATTTATGAATGTCCACACAAACTAACCAAATCAATCATCCAACAAACATGCATATTATGATATTGCACCTATCACACAAGAATTTCAAACAAATGAATATAATGAATTTTTAATACAAAGTTTGCCACTATTTCATAATTTGAACTCAATATCCACAAACCAACAAAGTTCTGAGCACACCTCACAGCCCGGTAACAGTAGTAAGAAATAAGAATTTACAGCTGAGCTCTCAACTGTTTCCATACAGGAATTATATGATTCACATCCAGTCAACCCAAGACTCCCCAGTGATATGTGAAAATCAATTGAAACTGAAAGTAGCAGAAACATCTTGTAGAAGCATTGATATATAACTGTGAAAAGGCAGACCATAAGCCAATTTCCAGTTTGCACAAATAAGGCAAATTTAGAAAAAGAAGAAGCACTTTGGAGCATTCCTACAATTGTCAGTATAATTTATAACAAATAGCAAAAGCATCATAATCAGATAAATCCTTCAAGGAGGAACCACAAGCGTACACATAAAACAGCAATGATATTATTATTGGGAGTGAAATGGGAAGTGGGAAGGAGAAGATACAAAAGAATAAGGTAAACAATACCAAGTACAAAAAAATGTTGTCATAATCGTTATTGCGCACACTATTCAACAGCTCAGTTTAAATTTTACACTGCTAGAAACAACGGGGCAAGAAAGAAGGCATCATAAACAGTCTATGAGCCAAAAAATAATGTTCCCTTGAACAAACACACAAGAATTTTTAACTGTTTCAAGTAATAAGCAGCAAGGAGCAAGAATAGAAAAACTCAGTGAAACAAGTGGCATAAAAAGTGAATAAGGAAATATACAAATTTTCGCATACCGAATGACCTGTACTTGAGCCTTTATTATGAGAGTGTCAGCAGCATCTAAAAACCCATCCGACACTTTCGATAATTCCATGAATTTTTTCCATCCCCAGTCATGCTCTTTCTTCCAGAACCGGTGTAATGTATCTGTAAAACTTGCCCTTAGTCAACGTATCAACCCCAAAATGCAACCATATCAGTTATTTAACCAAACAAACCTGAATATTTTGACTTTTTGGGATCTTTGTTCACTACAGCAATTGTGAATTGAGCAAAATGACTCCAACCTGGTCCACAGCAACAAGGGAAGTTGAATGAACAAAAAAAAAGAAAAAGAAAAAATGTTCAAAGAAATAAAGATATCATATCAAACCTGGAAGAAGTTTGTCATGGTTGGCTACACAAAGAAACAAAGAGAGATGATTGCAAACATCACAACCTTGGGGATATATTAATATGTACCTATCATCCAAAGCAAACGGCTTAAAACAAAAAATAACATGGCAAAAATATGATTGGAACTTCCAGAAAGCTAAAAGACTGCCATGTAAAAATTTTTTAAAGGTCTGATGCTTCATCAGCACATGAGATGTGATAGAGAGCTGAGAAGGAATCAAATTTCTACTCCATTTTTTTCATTATTTTAAAGCTTCAATCTGCTAGATGGAAGCATCATCCAGGTAGATACCAATAAGAAATTCACAAAAATTTGAATCTAAAGAAGCCATGACACAATGCATGGTGAACCAGAGTCAGTCATACCATTTGTAGCCGCCAACCTCAAATGCGTTGCTACGAAGTTCTCTTTTGTTAATCTGTGAAAATTTCTCTATCTTCCATGTATATTTTCCATACAAGTCAGAAGGTTTTGGCCCTATAGTAACAAAAATCAGTAAAGCAAAAGTTAATTGCATGACATATTGTATATCTATGAAAGTGGAAATTAAACAATCACAAAATAAGAAGAAAAATCAATTGCATATTCTTGAAAACAGAGGCAAACAGAGATTTCAACCATTTCACTTGAAAACATTACAGGTTACCACTGAAAATAATTTCACAAGTAGAACCAAAAACTCAAGCAAACCAAAGAGTACGGAGGGTTGTCCTAGTATATCCGAAAAATGAATAAGAATCAAAATGTAGAAAATTCCAAATCGCCGTCTTTCCCTTTGTAATAATGTTGCACCCTCAAATTTGAAGTCGAAGATAGAATTGGATATGGACAGCTCAGTAGGACATTTCTTAAATTTCTCTTACACATATCTAGTATAATACAAATAAGGGATATGATTTTTATCAATTGGCCTCTTGAATGCAGCTGGTTTTAGTTTTTACTTGCCCAGATTGGGAACACATTTTACTCTCTTTCCCAGGCAGTGAACTATTTTCTCACACGCACTTCTACTTTTCAAACTCAAAGAATACAGATTTCCAAGAGCTTCAGGATGCTCAAGGCTACTCAAGACTACAGCCACTAAAAGTACACAGTACTCGAGAAGAAAGAGTACAAATAACAGGCTATACCTCCATCATCATCATCATCAGTGTCCCAATAAGGGGGTGAAGTTGAAGGGGTTCCATTTTCCACCTGCTCTGAAGACCGCCATTCAGCCAGAGCTTCACCTGATTGGCAGCGCTGCCCACTCGAAAGCCCCTCCGTAGACCTTCCAACTCCAGCTTCCTCACTCGCAATCCCAGCCATTTCCCACTCCAAAACTCGTTCTCCCACTATCTTTCAATTCCAGTCACTGGATAACAGGAAGCCATTGTAAGAGAATTAACAAAATTAAATCATATATAAATCAATTTGGCTGTTAAGAGTCCAGTGATAAATCTTATAAACATATCTAGTTAGTCACAATCAAGCATCAGCTCCTGAAACAGACTTTGAGACACAACAAACATCAGGCATTGTGATTTGTGAAAAAACAAAAAAGTAAATCATATTCATCAGAGAGCACTAATATGCAGATAAACTACAAACCATGTTCAGAATCATCTGTTTGGCTGCTGATACTGTAGGAATTCAAAATAATTATAAAACTGGAAGGTTTCAATCTCCCGTCAATTAAGAAGTCGTGAATATGAATACCTCCGCCACCAATTTTTAAACCATTTGACATTAGAGTTATGAATAACCGACCACCAAAATACAACAGGTGCATTCATGTCAACTCCATAATTTCTCAATCAAATCAAACAAACACAGCATAGGCAATCCGGATTCAAAAACCCACATCCAAAACCAATCATCAATAAACCCTAATCTCCAAATAAAGCAAAAATCAGCAGGAGCTAAAAAATAATCGGATTGATTGCGAGACAAAGAACGGACAAAATTAAAAACGCGTATAACAGAAAACCATCTAATACACCCTATTGCATTAAACTCAGGCAGTCACGCTAATTAAAACCCTTTACAGTCTGGAACCAGAAACTAAAGATCGAATTCACAAAAGAATCCCCAAAACCCCGATCAAAGGCAAACCCTAACACACCGAGATAAGTACAACGTTATAAATTAAAATAAAAAAAAAAGTGATTGGAAAGGAGAAGACGTAGATCGAACGAAGATACAAACCTGAGGTTTTGTTAAATGGGTTATGGGCGAGCTCTGAGATTCTAGAGAGAGAAAGAGGTCCAACAAGGAGCAAGCAGCAAAAGGGAGAAAAGAAGAAGATACCAAAGGCAGGCACAGCCCAAAAAAAAAAAAAAAGAATTTTTGTATTTTTGATGTAATTTGCGAGGGTTTAATTGAGTAATTAATTAAATGGATTTTTGTGTCTATTTTGTGGGTTTGATTGTAATTATTTCTATAATTATTTATGGGAAGATAAAAAAAACAACTGGAGGAGATATGGAACGATGAGAGAGAAGGGAAGAAGATGATGACTGCTTTGTTTGCTTTGCTCCTCCGTCCGCTGCTCTCTCTCTCATCATCATCTCTCTCTAAAATAAAAAAATTAATTTTTTATGAGCAGCATAAAATTAAATTAAATGGTAAGTAAATTAGGTTTATTAGAGAGCAGTATTTTGGTGCAGAGCACCACAGGGTGGGGGGTCGGTGGTGCACAAAACAGGAGAGGGCCTTCTTCGGCTTGGGTGTTTTTGGGGGGCGTTGAGCATTTTTTTGATTGGTCCGTGGGGTCCACGTAGTAATTTTTTTATTCGTCAATTTCATTACAGGTGCAGTATTTGTTTTGTTTGAGAACGGGTATTTATAAAATTTTAGGGTTTGAGGTTGTGTTGTATGATGCTGGAGTGATGAGGGCATTTTTTTTCTTTGGGCTGGGCTATTCAATTTGGGCTTGGATTTGCTCATTGAGCATTAGGTTTAACTTCATTCAACCGGTTTCTGTTTTATGGAAATTATGAGTTTTGTTTGTTGTGAATTAGGAATTGGCAGAATGAGGAATGCCTAACGTTCGGGGGCGTGGGGATGTTGAGTTGGGAATGTGATACAGTTTCCTCTTGCCTCAGTTCAGTTCTACTTTGGAAAAATAACTACTTAATTTTTCTTTTTTCTTTTCTTTTTTTTTGACAATTAACTACTTTTCGGCTGAATAAAAAAAATAACATCATTTTACTCTTCACTAATACGACGTCATTTTAGCCTCATTATTCTCAGTTTTATCTAGTAGAAAAATTCATCTCTTATTCATGTTATCTCTAACTTAAATTGTATTTAATGAACCGAAAATTTATATTTGCATTTTTTTTGGAGATAAAAATAAATAGAATGTTAATTTTTTAATTCGGATAATTCGGCTAAATTCAGCCAAATCAGGGATTTAGTGTATTCTAATTCAGCCAAGACATATACAGATTAGATAATTTGGGTATTAATATATAATTTGGATAAACAGGTAATTTAGATAAAACGGGTAAAGAAAAAAAATTTACCTAATATACTAATTCGGGAAGGATCGATAAAAAATTATCCGGTCTATCCGAATACTTATCTCTATCCATGGCATAGGAACCCTTGCTCATACTCCATTACACCTAGGTGGTGATGTGGTGAAACCCCTTACTCATTTAATAATACACTCAGGTGCAGATGTAGCGTGTGCATAGGTGGGCACATTCCACGATATAATAATTGTTTAAGAGGATCCATAGAAAATTTGACTAATTTTTACGCTGTTCGCCAACCTACCGCAACCCTCCTCCTTTATCCGGGTTTGAAACCTGCTACGCTACTCACATAGCCGGAGTTTTTCTATCTTTTTTCTATTTAAAAAAAAAAATTTACCAATGACTATTGAGTACATTGAAGTATAGTGTTCTTAATTTTTATTTCTTAGTGTGTTTATTCATGAAGAAAATGATAGAAACCATTAGCAAGTAGCCACCCCTAGTTTGGCTAGTTCATGAAGAATGATCCGTTGAATTTTTTTTTCTAACTATAAAAACTATTACGTTTTGTTTGGGAAAAAAAAAATCTCCAAACCAAAACAATAATTATTTTTGTAGAAAAAATAATTATTAAGTTTTTTTTAATGAATTAAAATTTTTTATTTGTATTAAAAAAAATAGTAAAAATTTAAGGTGTGTGCTGCAAAATTGGCTATTTGAGTAGCATTTATCTGTTAGTTATTTTTAATAAATGTTTACGAAACACTAAAAACTACAAGGTTTAGTTTTTGATAAAACGCTACCCAAACAGCTAAAAACTAGTTCAAAAGCTACTTTACTAAATACTACAAAAAATAACGTTTAGCGTTTTGACCGTCAAAATGTTAAAAGCTACCTCAAAAGTTGTGACATTGATGTTGCCTATACCCAAATTAAATTCTAGTTGCCCAACTATAATAATATAGCAATGATAAGCAAGAGTTAATCTCACAGAGAATTTATAAAAATTAATTGTGGCAAATTTTCGTTAAAACGGGAAGCAATATGCGGAAAAGGGGGGGAATTTGTGAATAAGAACTAAAAATAATTTAATTAAGAAATTCAGCAAATGAAACCAAAGAGTTGCAGTAAAAACAATTGAAATTAAATAAGGAAAGATCAATGAAAATGACTGTCGGTCATCAATGCAATTGATGAAAAGTGATCATAGACACAAAATATAATCCTTTTATTAAACGATATTCATTGTGGTTTCTTTTAAAACCAGCCCTCTCTTAAGATTAAACAATTAAAAACATGTATTTTAACTATTCTTATTAATTAACAATCTAGATACGATCATAGATTTAATTAATTAATAGTCTTAAGAACAAAGAGAACCAATGAACAAGATAACGCATATACGACATGCATTTAATACAGATAAAATTTTTTCATAAAATCACCGATCCCTAACGTAATAAATCGCAATTTTATGTGCTCCTTATTGAAACAAACAAATGAACGTCAATTATTTGAATCGAGCGGTAAAACATTTGAATCGAGCGGTAAAACAAATCTAATTAATAACTAGTTGTACACCCTAGCAATTAATCAAATTCAATCATAAAAATAATATGAGAAGAATCTTTAATATCATTAAAATAAAATAAACTATAAAAAACCATTAAGTCTCACACTTACAATCAATTGCAATTGGCTTCCTTCAACCAAGAATTAAAGTTTTAGCTACTAAAGGCCATAGAAGAAAGTCTGAAATTATGAAGAAAAGTTTGCCGTAAGAAAATAGAATTGTAAAAACGTGCCCAAAAACCTAATTTTCTTTTATTAAAAACTCCGCATATCAGGCCCACGTTAAAATTAGAATCCCGATTTTTCTTAGATAAGGAAAAAAACTAATTTAAAACGAAATTTCGCATAAGTAGATTTTAACACCACGTTTTCCTCGGACGGGCCCACATTACGTATTTTTCTGGCCATCGAACCCCGGTTTTCTTTAAGTCTGCGGTTTGGCCATTCTTTGCCCATTTTAGCTTTAAAAATTCCAAGTAATTCCTATAAAAACAAAAACCTTAATTCGATCAAATCACATAATATAAATCTTTAAAATGAGGAAATTAGCAAATAAAATATAACTGAATTACAGCATTAACAAGTTGTTGCCGAACACAGCCTTAGTCAATTAGTTGCCCATTAAACTATATAGAGGCTAGATACAATAATTGGGATTGACACCAATGGTAAGAGTTTAGAAAAACCATCATTTTGGAAACATAGCAGTGTATTGTGGGTGCCGGGGAATGCAAGAAAAAATGTCAAAGTCCCATAGTAAATATTCAACAAGGATTCATCATCAAGCTTTAGTTTCAATCCGGCCCATTAAATATTCAACATATTTTGGAGCATAAACTTGGCTTATTTTGAGGCTTTTTTCTGTTTTCACTCCAAATGGAAATTTTTTTACAACTTGTAGTGGTGCAAGGCCCTAAAGCAATACTGGGCAAGGAGTTTGAATAGGCCCCGGGATCTACCTTTCGAATAGGTCGCTTAGTCCGCGGCAAAAACCTTGCTATCAAAGATGACGGCATCTCCTCAACACACCTGCTTATCGGATCTGGATCGGGTAAGTGGATAGTCGAAGACCTTGATTCCTCTAACGGTACTACTCTAAACTCCACCCGTCTTCCTCCCCGCACGCCATTTGATCTTCGAGATGGCGAATCTATCAAGCTCGGAGAGTACACCTCATAAGGAAAAAAAAAATGCAAGGTTAAGAAAGAGGCAATAAGTGCTGAGAAGACTTGTAAAAATGCTGAGAATGCAGTTGATGTTGATATTAAAGAGAATGACGGTAGGGAAACAGAATGTGAGATAATGGAAGATGGGAAGAAAAAGGGATTGGGTGCAAAAGTGACTGCTGAAAATGGGCTGATCTTGAAAAGAATGGTCGAAAGGTATAAACAAATGCTTGTAAGAATTGGGGGAAAAAATCCAGTAGCGGATTTAGAGAATATGACACTAGGAAAGTGGTTTGCTTTCACGGAGGAGCATTTGCCAAAATAGATAATCAAGACTACTGAAGAGATTATAGAGGGAATGGAAAGGAAAGCGCAGCGAATTAAAGAGTACATGATAGAGCAAAAGAAAGCTCAAGCTGCGGGCAACATGAAGAATTGACCTGGATTAGTTTGCAAGGTACTAATTAATCTACAGTCTTAACTGAGAGCGTTTGATATGTTTGCCAATTTGCTACACATGGTTTATATCTCCAACTGCTGTATTTTTTGGGTTACGACTAACAATGCAAGCAGTCCGAGTAGTAGATTTTCCCTTTTGTTTGAAACTTGGATATAGTAAAGCAGAAAAATTACGTTTTAGTATCTAATGTATATGATCATATTTTGGTTTAATTTTACTCGTGTCCTCAATGTCTGACTTTTTTCCTGCTCTAAAATTTTCTGTTTATGCTGGTTAGCCGTTTAGGGAGATCTATACCGCTCAACTTTCACGAGATTTAGAAGTCACATTATGCATTTCGCGTTGCCTGACGGTGACAGAGAATTCTAGCAAGAGCAGTAAGATGAGATGGTCCTTGTGAATATGGAAGCTACTATATGCCTAATTACTATTTAGGTTGATCAAAGCTACAATGTAAGTGCTTATGCTGACATTATGTGGGAATAGCTGTTGAATATAGAAGTTTGTTATTTTCTCTTTTCTTTTATTGTGGAGATTTGTGTGTTTCCATTAGTATTTTAAGTTGGATCTTGTTTTTCTGCTTGCTTGTTCGAAGCATATGCTAATGTACCCCATATTTGATGATTAATGAAATATAACATCTCAGTTAAAAAATCAAGCCAAGTGTGGATAACTTGAGTTTTGTAAATCAGGAATCCTTTTTTTATTGTTTGTTCTCTAATTTGGAATAATAAATACAGGTGAAGTTAGTTGTCGAAGCTTCATTCTTTAGAAATGTCCACGTCAAAGAAGATCATATGGCTAAGCTCTCTTGAAGTGGGTGCCAGACTAAAGTTTAATGAGGACGTTGATGGTTTGGGGCCATTTCATCCATCAATAAATCCTAATACAACCATTTTATTTGACAATTCAAATTTCCACAAGGAGTAAGCAAAATTGTTGAGAATAACACATAATAACGCTTTTTTGTTGGTATGCTTGTATTTTAAAGTCAAAAGCTCTTTTATTTCTGTACGTCAACGTTACAGACTCTTGTTTATTCTTGGTCAGCACTCACCACTCAGCATGATACATTGGACTATGCAATATATAGTAGATTTTGTTCAAATTTAATATTATGATAAATGACACATTAATATAATATTTAAATACAACTGTATGTAATTTAATAATAGTTTATTTTCCTTAACCACTCTAGACTTACCCAAGAACTCAAAAATGCAGTCTCCTCTTCATCTTTCTGCTCCTCGAAAATCCTCCGCTATCATCAATCGCTTGTATGCTTTCTTCCATTTTGCAGCCTTAATAGCTTTACTCTACTATAGACTCTCTTCTTTTCTCCTATCAAAATCAACATTCTCTCTGCTTCTGCTTTTTGCTTCTGAGTTACTTCTTTCTGTTATCTGGCTTTGTGGCCAAGCTTATCTATGGAGACCTGTTTCTCGAAGAACTTTCCCTGAAAATTTGCCGGAAGATAAAGACCTTCCGGCAATTGATGTCTTTATATGTACAGCAGACTCCAAGAAGGAACCACCACTGGATGTCATGAATACTGTGTTATCTGCTATGGCAATGGATTATCCGCCGGATAAGCTCTCTGTGTATCTTTCTGATGATGGAGGTTCTCCTTTAACGTTGACTGGTATGCGAGAGGCATTTGAGTTTGCCAGATTTTGGCTTCCTTTTTGCAGAAGGTTTGGGATTAAGAATAGATGTCCTAAGGTTTACTTTTCAAAAGAGGAAGATGATCTTGTAAATTCTCAGAATGTGGAGTATGAAGAGGAAAAAGAGAAGATCAAGGTTTGGATATTT
>CATIWJ010006674.1:0-17761 GCA_949640765.1 Croton laevigatus | reverse complement strand
TTTTTTTTTAATTATTCATCCTAAAAAAGCTTTAAATGGTTTTTTTTTTACATTTTTTTCAAGTTTTTCGATCTTTTGACTATTGTTTTATTGTTTGTGGATGATCTTGTATATACCACTAAATTTAAGGGATAAAGTAAGAATAAGAAGTGTTTCGGCTTTCTTCTGACACAGTTGTTGGGCTTAGAAGAAGGGCCTCAGATAGAATTAGGGATAAGGGGAATAGAGTAAAAAATTGATTATTTTAATTAGGTTAAGGGCAATAGAATAAAAAGCTCAAAATGGACAAATTGAATATTCTGTACAAGTTCAAGGCCAAATTGAACATTTAGCCTTTTTCAATTTACTTTTTGGTTCAAAAAAAATGGTGAAAATCATTCCAACCATGCAAATACTAGTAATTTTGCTACAAATTCGAAAATATCGTGAAATTATGACCATACCAAAAATTCATGGTGAAAAATATAATTTAAAACTTAAATTTTAGAACAAATTATAAAATAGATACATTTTGGTATAAATCCCGAAATTCCTGATATATATTGGTAGTGGCCCTCATTTCTAAATAACATATATGGACGATATATATACGATATACTATGAAAATATCCGGATTTTATATTTCATTTTTAGTTTTATATAAGATCATTTATAAATATTGAAGGAATTCGAATTCTTCCTAAAACAAAAAGTTTAACTAGACCTGCAAAACCTCGCCAAACAAGACCCAAATTCAACGCTGGATATCCAATCAATAATTTTGCTTATTGAAAGTTTTTTTTTTGCTAGTTTCATATAAATTTCATAAACGTGTTGTAAATGTAATTTAAACTGACCAGTTAGGGATAGGTTGATTGACAATTTCATAAGGTTATTGTAAATTCGTTATAAACAGATTCTAAACTAAGACACGTGAGACAGGTGGGGTGAATTTTTTTCTATCCGAGAACATGAATGATTGGATTGAGGTGATATATTTGTTTGAACGGAATACAAATTTTTAAAATAATTAGTAACGTGTCTTATAACACAACAATGATTATATTTTAACAAATTTTCTGACAAACTAGCGTATAAAAACAAACGTTGGATTAATTAGAAAAAAGGAAATTCAAAAACAATGAGCCTTCCACAGTTTTAAATTTTTGAAGTTAATTAATTGTATTAGTGACATGAAAAGAAAGCTTAATGAGTGGAAAGTGACTGGTTATCCATTATTGTGACAAAATTGAAATGGCTTCATTTGCTATTATTGCATTTCCATGGTCTAATCGTACATGCACCTACTTCCTATTTTATTTTTAATCAACTCTTAGTAGCAGAGTAATCACTATCCACCTATTTGATTAAATTGGGTTCTTCAATTAATTGAAAGAGTATACTTTTGATATTAAATTGAAATAATTTTTTTAAGATATAAAAAAATGACAAATAAAAATCATTATCCATCCCCTAAACTTAAATTAATACTCACACAAAAGAGTGTTTAGAATTTTCTAATTCATTAGGAATACATAACAGTCAACTTTTTCTACTTGATGCTTTATTCTGATTTAATGAACCAATTATTTTTGCCTTATGTTTTCAGTTCAATTTTCGTTAAATAAAAAGAATCTAACTATACACGAATCACATTTCTCTTCCGCATAGGCTTTTTTGGTTTCTTACAACTTTGAGGGATATATACTTTTTTGGAAATAATATTTATATGAGAGTTAGTTTTAAAAAATATATTATTTATTTTGTAATTTAAGATGTAATTAACAAATTTAATTGTGTTTAAATAATACAATAAAAAGTTAATTTTCAGAATTTGAAATAAATTTTCCCTTTATTTGGACCTAATCCCTTTTTTTTACAAACTCATGTCTTCACGTCTCCACGCACTACTCCCTTCTGTCGGACCACCACCACCTCCCCTTGGACCTAATCCCTTTAAATTAAATGTATTTATGATCATAGTGCCACTTGTATATTAAAAAAAAAATGTGTTCGTTACCTTCTTTAGTTTATTGACTTTTTATGTTAACACTAAAATATTGGAGTTGGAACTTAATTTAGTTTGGTGCAAATTTGGTGAATGTCACTTCATTCTTTAAAGAAAAAAAAATTGTGTTCTTAACTAATAAGATGCACCAATAATTACTGAATTTTGGTACCATCTGAAAAATTCATAGTCATATATATTGAGCAAAGTGATTAAATCCCAAACACGATTGAATGGTACTGTCTATTTATTACTAATCAATAAAATAAAAGCTCATTAGTGAATTTAGCCTTTGTTTTCAATAAAGTGGAAAAAGAAAAGAACAAAAAAGGCTGTACCTCCTCTTTTGGACAATAATAAGAGAAAGGGAATGAAACGACTCAACAAATGTTCCTATAAAATTATTTATTTCATAGGTTAGCATTTCTCTTTTTATCGACACTTGTTTCTTTTCCTTTGCACCGCTAAAGAACGAAATAAAGAGTTAGCGAGTGGTACATGGTGGCAAAGTAGCATAAAGCAAAGAATTGAAGGATGATGGAGGATGAAGCCACATTATATTCTAGTGAAAACATAACCTCAATTGAAAAAGCAAAAATGATTAGAAGTGATGTAGACTTAAAGTAACTCTGATTATGGCACGCAGCAAGCCGAAACCGCAAATACTTTTTACGGGAAATTACCTTTGCTAAAATGCAACAATGGTCTGTGAGTGAGTGAGTGATTTGATAGACATGGCAGAGTTTCCACTATTAGTGTAACTTATTAACATAGGACTCAACCAACCATTGCCCTTTATCTCAAATGTGCCTTTTGTACATTATTTCCCTTGTTTTTTAAACCAGTGAGTCAAATATAAATCATTTGTTGTGAAATTTATGTGGAAAGGACACCCAATAAATATTAGAATGTTACAACTTTCAACCAATGGTGGCCGTATAAATTGACAAATGAAATATGATTATTTGTAACAAAGTGTGAAGATACTTCCAAATTACAATAACTATAAGGGTTTTGGTCGTCGAAATTTTATGCTGTCTTTGGCTCTTTGATGAACATTAGGGGTAGATTTGAGACAAGTCAAAGTCGAATATTGTTAGTAATATTTGGTGGATCGAGGGGCCATGATCCGTAATATTATTTTTATTAGGAAATTAATGTTACAACTTTTATATTATGTGAATTCATAGAGTTGTTTTTTATATGAATTTTTACAAATCTATACACCAAACATTATTGGCAGATATATTAGGTCATTTAAAAAATACTATAAAATTGATGACTTTTTATTTATTGTTTATTTGTTGTTTATTCTATGTTCGCTCTCGTTAATTCAAAATATGCTATTTGTTTCAACTTATTTAATACCAATTCACTGGAAAAACTTAAAATACTGTTGGATCTTAAATTTTTCGCTCACCAAAATCGGCCGAAAAATAGAAAAAACGTTGCACCAAAAGAAAAAAAGGAGTTGAGATGAACTGTAAACACTGCCAAAAAGGCCAGCAAGTTTTGACAGAAACTTCTTTCAGCAAGTATGGGGTCCACCGCGTCATAGTGTAGTGTACCCGTTTTGGTGGTCATGGACTGGCTGAAGCAGGAGCTACATGGTAGTGGATGATTCGTGTTGATCGGAACTCTAGTAGAGAAGCAGCATTGATAGAAAGGGGCGTCAGAGTTTGTCCAGATGAAATGTTGGTTGTTTTTTAAGTATTTTTTCATAATTTTATACAACTTCTGATCAATTTAAAAAATAATAGTAATAATTAAGAAAAAATTACAATTTTCTCCATGAATTTTGTCATAATTAACTATCACTCCCTTGTGTTTTTTGAAATGAGCTATTTTATTCCCGTATTTTGCATCAATCTAAAATATTCTTTCATCTATTTTTTCTGTTAAATCAGTTATTATGGCAAGTAGTTTTTAAGATTGAGGACTAAAGATGAATTTACCTTCTTCTAACCACCCTTCATCGAACTTCTAGTGCCGGTCGAGCTTGTTGATGGCTGAGTTGGCAACTGGTAACATTGGCTGGTTAGTTCTGACAGAGATGGCTATGGCAGTGGCTATGTTTTGGCCTCATCTATTATGATTTCCAAAAACAGATTTTCCATTTTTTAATAAAAATTAGTTAATTTTTTTGTTAGAAGAAAATAATGATTAGTTTAAGTATCGGTTAAAAAAGGTAAAAAGACAATGAATGTGCTATATTAATTTAATTTTCAAAATGAAACCGGAAAAGAATGCTATTTGAAAGGTAAATTCTTATTGCTGTCTTTGAATTTTGTAAGTAATTGATTGGTTATCCAACATCAGTCTTTTGATTTGATAAGAAGTATATTCCCTTTCTACTTTACATTATATATGAATTATTTGTAGCTTTAGATTAATTTTTAAAAAAAATGGAACGTTGTTATCGTAAAGTAACCAATGCTTTAAAAACAAATCGCTATTCTCAATAACAAAAAAAAAAAAAAAAAACACATTTCAATTAAGATTGGGTTGTAACCATATTAAGCAAATAAATAAACGAATGCAAAGATGGAAGAATATTTTTATAACCGTATGAAGAAATTCAACGTCTCCTAGGGAGTGGTTAAATGTCCTACTATCGTAAACAAAAATAAAATAAAGCATGGAATATTTTATCTATTTTGCCAAACAAACAATTTATTTTTAATTAAAGTCAACAAACATAAGGCATAATGAATTAAACTTTACGTAGCAAGTTGTGCACTTTTGGGTTTTTTACATTGGTTGAATGGAGGATGATATTGTAAAAAAAAAAAACAAAACGAATAAGTCAAGGATTCTAACAACACACCAATATTACAAAAGCAACTTTTGGGTATCGAATGAATGATTAGTAATTTAATTACATGCATGTAGTCATACTATTTTGGTATAAGGCATCTCCATCTATCTCGATTGATTATGCCTACCTTGGAATAAATGAATTTTATAAAATTTTAATTGTCCAAAGTATAACTTACTAATAGTTTTTCACATTTGAGAGATTACGTTTTTGTTACCTCTTAATAAGAAGGATACAAGTTGGTTGGGTGAGAAGCCATAGTAAGATTTTGTTGATACAAGAAAATAAGTTTCATCTTCGGGTATTCGTTATTTGCAGCAGATTTTAGAAACGCAAGAAGCAGAAGCTTTGGCTGCTCTCTTTGCTGTCCAAACTGCTCGTGATTTAATGTTGTCAGTCGGATCGGAATGTCCTATTTTTACCGTGAATCTGTTTGTCATTTTCCGATTAGTCCTTGACCGGCTGCAAAACCACCGGTAGATCACCATGGCAACCACACGACCATTGTCATAATCATCATGTGATAGGGGCATTATAGTGTGTGATTCCGGTAGATGTTTATTAAAGTTTATGATTGATTATAAATTGATGGTGCTGCTTAAAACATAAATTAAATAAACTAAATTGATGGTGCTGCTTAAAACATAAATTAAATAAACAGATAATAAACTAAATTCAAACATATATATAAAAATAAATTATAAACAATTATAATCGAATAAACAAATTAAAAACATATATAACAAATAAAAACAATAAAATAGATTAAAAAAAAAACCTTTTTCACAATTAAAAATACCTATTATATATTTTTTCTTTAAATGACCTCTATGAAATCTTATACCCTTTTCTATACTTAATTTTTCAAAAGTAAAAACAGTTTGTATAGCCTTGTAAAAGACCTTTGTGAGAATGATTTATTTTGCCTTGTAATTAATAATAGGGGTAATTTTTTTTTTTTTAATGTCCCTAAGGCTTAATAAATATGCTCTTGGTCCTTTTATTTTGAAAAACAAATGTTTTTCGGACTATTCGTACTCTCGTACTCTTATGCCAATTTAACGGTTAATTAGGGTAAAAATATTGAAATACCCTTTATTCTATATAAAAAATATTCCTTAATGTACTTGAAATTTGTACCAATTCTATATAAAAAATATTCTTTCAGGTACTTGAAATTTGTACCAATTCTATATAAAAAATATTCTTTCAGGTACTTGAAATTTGTACCAATATATTTCCAGGCTCATAATTATTTTTATATATATTTAACTTATATAATAATAATAATAATATTATTATTATTATTATTATTATTATTATTATTATTATTGTGAATTTTTTTTGACAGTAATAATGGATTTAGTGAGGAATTATTTTTATATAACATATGATTTTTTACTTTGAATTCTTATTATTATAATTATTTTTTAAAAAACAAATTTTTGCCCAACAACCAAATACCAAACCGCTTTATCTTCTTTTTCTTTTTCCTTTTCCCTTTTCTGAAAACGGCCGCCGCACCATCAGCCGACAACCACCGCCGGCGCCGTCCCAGTAACCTATTGTAACGCTGCGACCATCAGCTACACTATTCTGCCCCTTTCTCTGTCTATTATTCTTCCTTGTCCATCGTAAATACCTTTGATATGGCTTTTCGTGTTGGCTCATCGGTCAGGCGAGTGGTGAAGGCGATTATCATCTTCACTTCTCTTTGATTTGGTTTGTTTTGTTTCGTGAGGCTATGGTCGGAGCTGTTTGGTAAAGAAATTTGGATTTTACTGTTTGGTAGAGATATTTTGAGGCTATGGTGGGAGTGAGGCTACGGTAGTGAAGTTGCATGTGAGATAAGGATCGGAGAGATGAGAACCAATTTGACAACGGTGTTTTATTCTCTGCTTCCTCATGATGCACGGTCTTGGTTGGATTTTTAGCTTGAGTTTGGTTGAATGGAGCTTCGATTGTTTGCAGCTTAAATTCCAACTGTAAGGAAGAATTTGCATTTCTTTGTTATGGTTAAAATAGAGGGAGAAAATGTGAAAATGTTGAGCAGAGTGGAAAGAGGACGGTTATGAAACTGTTGTTTCTTTTCATCGGAAAGCCGTGCTGGTGGTGCTCTAAAAATGGTGGGTTTCTATGGTGAAGCAAGTTTACTAGTGGAAAAAGAGGAGGCGGCGGCGATGGCAGGTAGGCAACGGGTGGAGGTGGATTTGGTCGAAGGTTGGTAGCAGCAAAAGAAAAAAGTTAATTTTTTTATTTCTAAATAACTAAATTTAACTTTTTAATATTTAATAATAATTATTATTATTGTATTTTATAGAGTAGGGATAGTTTTGTCATATTATTAAAATTATAATAAGAAAATGTTGACTTTTTCATTTGACTAACGGAAGAGGGCAAAATCTCGACGGAGGGATCCGACCTGAAAAAAACCAATAAATGATTTTCTAAAGTGAAAGGACCTGAAGATAGGTTTGCAGATTTGCTTAAAGCTGAAGAACTTGAAAGAGATTACCCCTTAATAATATAATCAAAGCTTGAGAACTCTTAAAAAAAGTTTTAGATGGGCCTAGTTAGCCATTGACCTATTGCTGATTTTTTTTTAGGTAACATAAATATTAATGCACGCATTCTGCTCGCGCACCAGAAAAGATGAATTTTTTTTGTCATGCAAGTTTTCATTTTGTTGGTACCTATTGGTTGCAACATTGTGGGCAAAATATTAATTGATTAGATTTTCCAAAAATTGGAATCATTTCTCCCAAAAGATGAATTTCATAAGGGGACAAACACCCAACCGCATTAGAAAATTGTTTAACATAAAACTGTTCCTTCTTGTAGTGAGGATTCATATCCAATTGTTTAATTAATTTATGTCACAATCCTCACATGGCTTGCAACACTAGCAACAATGAATAGGTTAGGTACTTTTATTTTGTATAATATTAGGATAAGGATAAGCGGATATGGATAGAATGGAAATTATTTAATTATTTCCATGAGGTTTGGACAATAGGCCCCTTGTTATACTCCTCCTCCCCTAATCTTATAACTATACTGTTGTCTTCTTATTTTGGATTTCATTCATATGGGTGATATTATAGAAGATATCATTTGTTATTTTTTTTTTAAATGTACTCAATAAATCTGATAATATAGAGTTTCCTCAAACCACGCAAGGATTACCAATTTTTTAAGGATAAAAAATCAACATTTGATTGGCTATTGTGTTCATTAAAAAAATAGAAAAATACTCCATTATTATAATTATAAATAATTGCAAAATTTGAGATTTAATCTCTATTTTTTTCAACACTTGAGTCTAAGACCACGAACTTCAAAATTAAAATTAATTGTGAAAACCGTTCTTGTATCTCTTTTTAAAGTTCTACTTAGCAAATAGAATATCTTCAAATGTCCTATAAAAAGGGAAAACAAATCCTTAAAGATTAAAAAAGTGTCTTAGTCTGATTAGTGACAATTACGGACTATTTATAGTGAATTTAAGTAGTGCCACATAGGTGGTCAGTAATTTTTTAGCAATGAGGTTAGTGGTCCATAGGAGATTGGTGGCCCATATCCAGAGTTAAGCCCCATCAATCTCCCTAACGAGGCGACCTTTTCAAGATTTTTACATTGTGACCTCACTGTGCTCTGACAAGTAGGCTTTTTATGAGAGTTCTACACATGTCCCCCTTAATTTAAGTCATTTCATATCTTGGCTAATAAAAGTGTTTGAATAAAGGTCGCCACAAAATGCTTCAAATGCGACCTTCCCTTGCTATTATAAGTGAGCTGGCAAAAACAAAGCAGAAACATTGGTCGAGAACACCTGTACACCCTAACTTTTAGAATTTTCTGCCTTGTGGCGCTTTGGTACCTCTGGCCTATTACTTTATTACCCCTTACTTGTTAGGTATGTAGCTAAGGGTACGTTAGCAATCTGGTTGCCATAAATGCACTTGGAATCCTGCACCTCATCACAGTATAAAAAATAGGGCTAAGCAAAAGTGAACCGAAATTCGATTTTCAGTTCAAAACCGAATTTAAAATTTGTGAACCAAAAACCGAACTGAAATTCGGTTTAAACCAAATTTTGGTTCGATTTCAGTTTGAATTCGATTTTAACCAATTTTTACATATAAAAAAAATTCGGTTTATACTATTTGACGAACCGAAAACCGAACCGAAAATTTAGTTAACCGATTATTCGGTTCGGTTCCGGTTTGGTTTTGATTACCCCTAATAAAAAGGTTGCTTTCCTCTTATTTATAACATATTTGCAAGAATCACTCCTAACATCTCTATTCTAGGCGACCTTAGATTTGATTCGAGCAACTTTTCTTGTTCTAATGACATCTTGTCTTTTCTTTCCAATAGGTATCCTTCCCTTCTATTCTCTTTTATTTTTAATTATGTCTTTATTAAAAATTTCAGACTCTAGGTTAAACGACCAAGGACTGTTTTGGTAAGGACTACTTCTCTAACGAGAAGTTGCTAACCCTTCCAATGAACATATTATCTTCTGATTTTGAGGATCATCACTTAGGTTTGAACACATGTCGCCAAAACACAACCTCCTAACCATCCACTTCCCAGAGACCATCCCATGGGCACCTTGAACATAAGGATGAAACCATAGAATCAAACTCTAGTGATTCTACCAACTCTAATGTGACCCGAACTTTTGAAATTGTTATCAAATATCAAAAAGAGCCCTTACCTCCCTTCTTTCAACAATATAAATTTCTAAAACCATTTGAGATCGCCATCCTTGACTTGGGGTCAACAACCCCGAATTCGTGGACAAAAAGGCGATCTCTCATCTTAACCAGAGAAACCCTAAAACACGAGGCGAAGTTTCCACTTCTCCCCTCCATTAAAGCCCTTCTGAGGTATTACTAATTCGCCCTTATCCAACTAGGACTTCGGTCCTTTAGGACTATTTATTATATGTATGCCTTGGCGTTGGCAGAGGGCTTCACACTCACGTTTAAGATGCTAAGTGAAATGTTCATGATGAATATGGATAGTACGGGCTACAGCTACCTCCAAGCACACTTCGGGTATAAAACGCAATAACAACAGGATAAAGGGTCACTTCCTAGTGCCTACAAGAGCAACCTGGTGGTGGTAAGGACAAGTGGTAGGGGGACTTTACATTCCCAACCTCTTGGAGCCATATTGTTCAAAAACTAAAGCCCTTGGCCTCCCTATCCAGAAAAAGCACAACTAGAGAGTTTGAGAAACTAAAGGTTTAGGGCTATCTTTTTTAAGGTCGTATGCCATACATTTTATGAATGCCATAAAGATGTCATAGAGCAACCTCTTATGGACAATAAGCACATCTAGGTTCTAAGTTATTGTATATAATTGAAATGTGTACATTACTAATACTTTGCCTGTTGTTTACGGCCATGAACTAGGTAATATTAAAGGTAGCCGCAGATAAGTTAAAAGTAAACCCACAAGGACCTTCACATAAAAAAGGAGGAAAAAATCTACCACTGTGCCTTCGAGGCAAGAGAAGATAGGGAAAAAATTCCAAAAGCAACAAAAATGACCTTAAGTAGGGGTCATGCAATAGACCGCTCGAAAACATGCCCAAAGGGAGAAAAAAGAGATACGGCCTGACAAAAATCAAAAAGGAAGGCCCCCTCATAGAAGAAAGGGCAGCAAAAAGAACAACCCCCTCTTCTCCAATCGATCCATCACAAAGAAAAGAGATCGTATAGGTCGCCACCGAAAAAGAAATCATTGCATAGGAAAAGTCTTCGGTTCTTTCTACCCTAGAAATATTTCCAAGAGAAGAAGGTGTGACCTCTAGTAGCCAAAGAAAAAAATAGAAAGGGTCGGGGAGTGGTACAGTTGGAATGCCCATGCTTTTATTGCAGAAGACGTAACCACTCCTAAGAACTTCAACACGTTCTTTCATTTCCTCTATGGAGAGGAAAACGCGAGCATTATTACATCCTAGAGTTCGCTAGCATATGACGAGAAAGTTAGAGTTCCCGAAGGATATATACTGGATGAGGAAGATGTGTACCTCAGTAATAGCGGACAATATAATAAAAGGGGCCTGATGGTAAGTATAACGACCTCAACTCTATACAAAGGCGAGCTTAAGATTTATTCTAATTGTGTATTTCTTTTGGACAGAATGTGGCATAGGCTTAAAGGTTAAAATAGAGGGTTTATAGCGTAGAGAGGGAAAAAAGCAAGTGGGAGGAGGAAAAGGAAAATTGAAAGAGAGGGCTGATCGGGAGAGAGATAGAGCCATATTGGTAGAAAGAGATTTAGAAAAGTATAAATATGACTTACACTCTAACTTACACTCTACTCACCATGAGGTGTTTGAAGCTCAGAAAGAGCTGAAAGTATTAGAACACAAGTACGCGGGCCAAAAGATAGAGGTTGGGCAATTAAGATAGGGATTTAAAATGGCCCTAAAAGAATGAGACGAAGCGAGGTCTTAATTGGAAGGACTAAAGCGAGCCTATGAAGAACAGGTAGAGGAGATCCCTTTATTGAAAGAATAACTTTTGGCACCACAAGAGGTTGTAAGAGATATGATAAGCGACCTGATTGACGAGCTGTGTCAACAAATTTTTGAGAAGGTGTTTGACTTGCATATGAGGGATAAATTAGATGACCTTTCCTTCATTGTAAAAATATTGCCTACTTTAATGGAAGACGATGAGGTCATTAAAAAAGTAGAAGTCGATGGGGAAGGGAATGACGTAAAAAATACAGAAGAATATCCTGTAGGGCAAGGCAATATGGACCCATCCTTGCCCAACATAAAAAGTGCTAAAGGCCACTCATTTGAGAGAAAGGTTGTTATTAAAAGTGAAAGGCAACCAGACACCCAATTATGATAATGAACAAGATTAGTATAAGGTGTCAATGTTAGAGATCTATTTTACAATGATAGTAACTTTGAATATTGCTATAAACTTTTGTAAAGATTGTCTTTTGTGGAATGAAGATAGTAGTTTTTTTGTATTTATCTTATTGATAAAATTTATGCAAGGAATGTGATAACAATCTCCCAAACCGTACAATGTTCTTTTATAGCCATACATAAAGTTGTTTGAATGAGTCTATTAAAGAACCATTGATATGGTGTAGGGGAAATGTAGTACGACGATCTCAAGGTCGCCAAAGATGGTTGAACTAACGTAGCTATGATCAATATGGCAACGTTTAGGGTTAATTGAAATACTTAGAAAAATTATTAGTAGTATGTAGATAAGACTAATCTTGAGGCGATATTAGAAATGACAGGGCCTACTTTTAATACCCTCCCATGGGAGCAAGTCACGCACGCGAAGCGTTTATAAGGCCCTAACCATAAGGAAAGGTTGTGTTTCCTTCCAAGTATTGGCCTTTTAAGGGTTGTCTCATAACTCAGGTTGCCATGTAACTTTATAACAAGAACATTTGGCTAGAGCCATATGTACCCTAAATTTTAGAACATTCTAGTCAAACAATTCCTTTGCTAAATTCCATAGCATTTTGGTCAAGCAGTTTGTTAACGTCCTAGTCAATTACTTTATCACCCATGTCTTATTAGGCGGGGTGGTAAGGGCATATTGGTAATTTAGGGTATTAATGATCTCTCGGAAAGGTTCACTTCATTTTGCTTATATAAAAGAAGCACCCTTCGTTCGTTGTTCTCCATCAGTCTTTATTTTCCTTTCACATCTTTCCTCTGAAGAAAGTTTTCATTTAGTTTTTTTGGTTCCAAACTAGGTGGTGATGAGTTAGGTGATGATAATAATGATGGTTGTGCTTTAAGAGGTTTTCAAGTCCTAAATAGTCACTCGATTTTAACGTATAGATGAAGGAAGTGATTCAAATCACACCAATCAGGCTGCTTATGTGAGACTTTGATATGATGTTATTTTCTCATTCACATCAAGCTGGCGACCTGTTGCGCAAAATAGTGCCCTTACTCTTCTCACACGCTTTGTCCTTCAATGCAGAGCTGTTAATTCAATATTGGAAACTTTCCATCTAGAACACTTGGGAGAAAGTTCAAAATATAACCTCTCATTCCAGAACATCTTATGCTGAATGCAATTTGATGATTGCGACATTGTAAGCCACATCCCTCACTCTCGCTTTTAACTTATTTATACGTATGAGATGAACTTGAAGTCCACCCTCTTAGAATAAGTGGAGGTCGCATGGGGCGAGCTCCAAGTTTATAGTAGGCTTGGGTAGATAGTTTCTATTTTATAAAAGTAGATGGCAATCTTAGTTATTCCGCCTTGTAAGGAATTAATTATTAATAAAGAGCGAGTGTATTGATATTATTATGTAATGCGAATTGCTGCTTTGAATTTTTATTGTTATGACGATATTGAGGTAGCCCTTTCGACCATTATCTTAACTGCTCTTAATAATATCGTGTTATTTATTTATTAATGAAAGTATTGTTGTTTAATGGCAACACCGAGGTCATCTTCTGGCATTGAATATTTTATTTGGGTATGTAAAGTATTTTTATGGTATTGTAGCCTTTACTTTTTTTAAGGGTGATATTGCTCTTTGAGGTTTGGGCGACCTCTATAATGTGAACATGACCTTTCAACATGTTTAAGAATATAGCATAACTGAACATACGATGCAACATACACACAAATCATTGACGATCATTCAATCAGTTATTTTCATGTCAAGTCTACTTCCTTTAATGAAGTTATTGACATCATTATGCAACGTAAATTATTTTTGAAAGTTTAACTGTTGCGACAACCATGAGGTTGCCTTTTTGTTATGTTGTGTAGCCTTTACATCTTGTAGAATTTCTCTAATGATTGTAAGAATATAACTTGACAAAATAATTGATTTACAACATTAATATAAATGTTAATATCTAACAGTGACTTTGAGGTCACTTTTCTTTATTTATTCACTTCGTAGTAGGATTTGTCATTAAGAGTTAACCGTATGCACCATATCATAATGGCCTTGCCCTTTTATATGAGTAGGTTATTACAAGAGAATTTTTTGGCTTGGGTAAATAGGATTGAAAGCTCATCTATAGGAGCGATATCTTTGACCCGTATAGACGTGGATAGAGATCTAACATCCAGGGTAATATATATTTGGCCTAAGCGCATAGGAATAGGTCGTATATGTGAGGTATTGTCATTACCCCACACAGACGTGGATAGAAATCCAGCATCCGAGGCAATATATTTGGCCCAAGCGCATAGGAACAAGTCACACATGCGAGGCATTGTCTTCATCCCACAGAGACATGGATAGAGATCCAGTATCCGGGGCAATATATTTAGCCCAAGCACATAGGGACAAACCGTGCATATGAGACATTGATATCTTTTGGCTCAAGTACTTGAGGAGCATGTCACTTAAGCCCATGCGAGGCGTTAAATATCTTTTGGCGTAATCATATGAGGAGTAGGTCGCTCAAGCCTATGCGAGGCATTGAATATCTTTTGGCCCCAGCATATAAGGAGCAAGTTGCTCAAGCCTATGCGAGGCATTGAATCTTTTGCACTTTTGAGGCGTTATTTGTTAAGAGAAGCATGCGTCGTTAGCTAGATGCAAATATATAAAAAAAAGTATTAAAATCTTGTTATGTGCTACAAATTGGGCTCTATTGAGGCGAGTGTATTTCCAAGCCTTTTTTTAGGGTTCTTTCTTGGATGTCTTCTCTATCTTCCTTTTTAAGCCATGCAATCTTCTACTTTATGCCCTCTTTTCTTGTGATAGGTGCAATAGATGATGCACTCTCTACTAAATGGTATATAAGCTCATGTGCTTGGTTCACTAAATGTATTTTTCGCTATAATAAGGACCTTCAAAGAGTTAGCGTCTAGCTCGATGTTAAACCAACCTTCTACTCCATTTTCTTGATATTTGTCATTGTCTATGAAACTTTTAATGTGGCCACTTTGAGCCATCCTCTCCACCTCCACCTTCTAAGCTCTATATTCTTTTATATTATGTCTATTTAAATTGTGATAGACGCAATAACGGCTCTTTCCACCTCTTACATAGCCATTACCCTTTGCATCTTCATACTTTCTAATCTCATCATAATGTCTTGACTCGTGACTCGAGGGACCTCTCTCTCTCTTTCTCATTAGGCCTTACTTTTTCAGTGGGGTGATCATGCTCAAGCTTGCAACCTCTCCCCTTTTTGGGTATGTTGATGCAATATGTATTATCGTCACCTATATATCATGTTTGAGGTTGCTGTATAGTGGAACAGGGTAGGTCCCATCCCTGAAGGTAGCGAAGTGCTTGCCTTTCGAGAAAAGGGTAGGGAAAAATAAGGATTTACCTCTTTTCTCCCTTTCTTGAGTACTTTTATCCTTTCTGGCATACATTTCTCTCTCTTTTTTTAATAGTGAATGAGCTGAAGATCGACTACCAACTTCAGTTCATGCTCACTACACCAATTAAAGGTTAAAAAAGTGTATTAGTCTGATAAGTGACAATTACAGACTATTTATAGTGAGCTTAAGCGGTGTCACGCAGATGGTCAATGAAGCCAGTGGCCCTTAGAAAGTTGGTGGCCAAAAAAAGGCCAGCGACTCATAGGAGGTCGGTTAATAAAGTAATAGGCTAAAGGTACCGAAGCGCAACAAGGCAGAAAATTCTGAAAGCTAGGGCATACAGGTGTTCCCGCCCAATGTTCCCACCTTGTTTTTGCCAGCTCACTTATAATAGCAAGGGAAGGTCGCATTTGAAGCATTTTGAGACGACCTTTATTCAAACACTTTTAATAGCTAAGACATGAACTGACTTAGTCTAAGGGGACTTTTGTAAGATTCACGCAGATGGTCAGTGAAGCCAGTGGCCCTTAGAAAGTTGGTGGCAAAAAAAAGGCCAGCGGCTCATAGGAGGTCAGTTAATAAAGTAATAGGCTAAAGGTACCGAAGCGCAACAAGGCAGAAAATTCTGAAAGTTAGGGCATACAGGTGTTCCCGCCCAATGTTCCCACCTTGTTTTTGCCAGCTCACTTATAATAGCAAGGGAAGGTCGCATTTGAAGCATTTTGAGACGACCTCTATTCAAACACTTTTAATAGCTAAGACATGGACTGACTTAGTTTAAGGGGGACTTTTGTAAGATTCTCCTACTTTTTGGACTACCAGAGGATGCTTTAGCCTACTTGTCAGAGCATGGTGAGGTCATAATGCAGAAATCTTGAAGAGGTCGTCTAGCTAGGGAAGTCACTATAGCTCGACTCTAGATATGGGCCACCGACCTCCTTTGAGCTACCGACCTTTTTTGGGCCACCGACTTCTTATGGGTCACTGACCTCTCCGCTCAAAATCACCTACCACCTACGTGGCATTGCTTAAATTCACTATAAATAGTCTATAATTGTCACTTATTAGACTAAGACACTTTTTTAGCCTTCAATTGGTGCGGTGAGCATGGTCGGTGGCCTAAAGGAGGTCAACGACCCACATGAGGTAAGTGACCCATATCTAGAGTCAAGCCCAGTGACCTCCCTAACGAGGCAACCTCTTCAAGATTTTTACATTGTGACCTCACCGTGCTTTGACAAATTAGGCTAAAACATCTTCTGGTAGATCCCAAAAGTAAGGGAGTCCTACAATCCATATCAAGAAGAAAAAACAAACTTTTATAAAAAGAGAGCTAATTACATATGTTACCAAAGTGAAATGCCAACTTCTGAAAAAGGAAAGCATTATTAAAAAGAAATACCAACTTTCTAAGAAGTATATTTGCATGGTTGTGAATTTTGAACTTTTTTTAATCTTAGGTGTTGTTTGGGTGGGAGAAGTTGGAGTTACAAGGAAGTAGCCATTGAAGTAGTTTACTTCCATAGAAGTAAAAGTGTCTGATCGAGGGGGAAGTTGGAGGAGAAACGCGATTTAAAGAAAGATGGAGAAAAAGTTAATATTTTAAACTCACCCACAATCCCAATATTTGACATGAAAATAGATTTGAACTAAACAACAACTTAGATTAAGAGGAAGGGGTGGTAGGGTCGAACCCAACTTTATATGGGAAAAGCACAACATGCTGGCCATTTGAGTTAGGCTCACCCCTCTCAACACTTTGCTTTCTCCCTTATTTTCACCCATCCAAATATGGGTGTAATGTTTTTATTTTTAAGGAAAGAGCTTTGATTATTTTTAAATAAAAATTTCCGAACTAGAAAGAACATATCTAAATATATAATAGGCAAGGATTGTGTGCTTAAATGACACAGTATCAGAGAAATTGTTATTTGTGTAAATTTTTTGATTAATTTTTAATATTTATGAAAATAACTGTGTTATAAATTTATATTTTATTTGTTTATTTATGCTTATATTATAATTAAAAAATAAAATTTTCCTCTTATTTTTAAAGTGTTATTTATATAAATTCACTATTATAAAAACATATTTTATAATATTCATTTATTTTAATTTAGTAGTATCTTAATATTTTTAATTTATTAATATTTGAATAAATAAAATAAAATTTAAATATAATTCTTTTTTCTTTCTATATAGACAGTATTCGATCTATTTATTAAAATATCTAAAAGTTAAAAATTTATGTTAGACATTACACAATATAAAACTTATATTTAGTTATGTGATATAAAAAATTAACAATAATTTATTTTTACTTTCATATATATTTTTTTTATAATAACAAATTTTAATAATGAATAATTATTCCTTTAGGGGAAATGGTAAATATGGCAATAGATAACATTTTGAAGTTTCAATTTAGTAAATATAATATTATTTTTAAAATTAAATAAATAGCATATTTTAGATTAAAAATACTATTTTACCTTTTCATTTAAAAATACTAGCTAATAATAAAAATATAAACATATGCAATTTAGAAGAAGACATATGCAGTTTAAGTACATTCTTATTCTTATTCTTTTTTTTCCCTTTTGATTTATGTTTGTTTTTGGTTATTTATGTTTGTTTTTG
>CATIWJ010006627.1:0-14416 GCA_949640765.1 Croton laevigatus | reverse complement strand
CAAACTAGATAAATATATCTGATACAAAAGCTGACTATCTTAATTTACATAATAACTTCTTATTATTATGACAAAACTACTGTTTATTTATTCATATACATCTACTATATTAAACAAAAGGTTGCTCCACAAAATATATCTTTTGGGAACTGATCGGCAATTACTGTTTCACCCAACCATCTAAATGCGGACCTGCGAGTTATAGAAATAACTCGCTGAGCAACTCCATGCTCAGTGGGTACATATATATAATTTTTGCAAGTAAAATAAAACAATGATACTTAAAAGCAATTGACGAATTCATTTCATGCAAGCATATTTATAACAAATTTCAAATCAGGAAATCAACTTCATAAAATCATAAATTCGATTTCAAATAAATATTTGAAACATTCCAAATTATAACTTGCTCTATAGGTATTATCGGATTCCAAGAATAAGACTAAGGGTCTCAATTGGTCATAGATCGTGGTCGTAACCATAACTATGCTAGTTAGTCAATATTTTCTCATGTGGGTCATAGATCGTGGACGTAGCCATAACTATGCCATTTATCAATAATTTCTCATGTGGGTCATAGATCGTGGTCACAGCCATAACTATTCCCATTTATCAATAATTTCTCTGGTCACAGCCATAACTATGCCCATTTCATCATTTTTATACACTGCGCAGAATTTCTTCAACCATATGTCATGACATATCCTTATCTCTAGGTTTCTTTAGACCAAATAGAGCATTAAACCATTTTCATTTCTCAATAGCAATCATTCCATATTTCAGTCTCATGGAAATCAAATATTCACTTCTAGTAAACATAATCAAAATTCTTATGCTTTCATAAAATCAATGAATTACTTGGAAATCAACTTAAAATCACTTTTAAATTAAATTTCCATTCCACCACGCCGGCAGCATCACACCTGCGATTACCGCGTTGGTATTAAAAATTAGCAAACAATTATAAACGACTCGAACACACGTTCGAGTTCCCAGCAAAATATTTATTCAAAGCAGTAAAAATATTAAATACTCAAAATAAATAACTTAAAATAAAATTCAGTTTGAATACTATAAAAATAGTACCAAACCTGTATAGTGTCCGCAAATAGCCCTACACGGATATCTCTTTAATTTCCACGCTCGTCGGTAGTTGCGGGTCCTAAAAATAATATTTCAATATTTAATAAATTTAATAATTAAACTTTTGAGTCGTAAAATGATATTTATGTGTTTTTAGTAATATTTATAATTTAATTTGGGTCCCTAAATATTTAATATCCACAAAATAATTTATTTTATATTCAGTTGGACGAAAATGCACTAAATAATTAAGTTTAGGGGCTATTTTATAAATTTAAGACCTATTTGAAAAGCCAAAGTAACTTCTGGGGTCAAAGTATAAAACGCGGAGGGACCAAACCGTAATTTACCAAAGTTTTCGGATTAAAATCGAATTCTGGACTTAAATGAATAACCAAAGCTACTTCAGGGACTAATTTGAAATTTTTGAAGCTTCTTGCACACGGCTCAGAAGCGGAGGGACCAACTTGAAATTTCTCATCTTCTCCTTCCTCGAGCTCCCGCTCGCTGCAACGCCAGCCCACGAGGCCCGTTGGCGATTTCGGCGACAGTTGGCCACGAACTCGGCACCTACGGACTCCTCTCGATGGTCCCGACCAACTGGTACAATTATCTCGGACGGCGAGCTAACGACGGCTGAAAGTTTAGTTTGACCAGAAAAGCTTCAACTTTGACCGCCTCGTACGATGGTTTCCGGTGACTATTCGGTGAGTTTCTCACGTGAAATCTGCTCTACTCAACTCAATCTACAACTCTACAATCTTAGTTTTTGGATTTATCACAAGAAATTTAAACTCAAAATTTGAATGTTATATTGGTTTTCGAGTATTATTTTCAATTTCTTTCTTTTGTTTTTATCTCTTCCCTTCTTCCGTTTTTTTTTTCCTTCAATAACTTTTTACGGCCATTTAATTTTTCCTTATCTTACTTATATATATATATTTTTAATTATTATATATATTATATTATTTATATTTTTTTTATTATATTTAATAATACTTATTATTATTATTATTGTTATAATTACAACTAACACCTCGATACCGCTAGTCGGGGTGTACGAGCGTTACAATATCTCTCCGCAAAACTCATACCATTCAAAGGCTCAAGAGTGATGAACTCATTGGGGAGCTTCTCTCTTGGGAAATCACTATGGACAAGAGAAAGGAAAACAAGCCCTTATATGGAGATGAAAAGAAGAAAACAATTGCTCTCAAGGCCATTGAGAAAGAGAAAAAGAATGTAGAGTCTACTTCAAAGAGTGATGAAGATTCTAGTGATAATGACTTTGCACTCTTCTCCAAGAGGCATGAAAGATACAAGAGATATCAGAAGTTCAAGAAGAACTCCAAAACGGAGCCAACTTGCTACGAATGTGGTAACATTGGTCACCTTCGTAGTAAGTGTCCAAAATTGAAGAGAGATAAGAAGGGAAAAGAAAAAAAGACTAGGAAAGACAAGAAGGAAAATAGGGAAGCATTCAAAGCGGCTTGGAGCGAAAGTGATGCTTCAAGCGGTGAAGAAGAAAATGGTGAAGTAGCAAACCTTAGCTTATTTGCCATTGAAGAAGAAGAAAGTGACTCCTCCAACAAATGCCTAGTCTTTCAAGAAGAATCTCTTGAAAAGGTACTATCTGCTTCTTACTCGTACTCACACACTAGTAGTGATGAAAATGATGACATGCTTGAATGTGATGATGGTTTTGTTGATATGATGTATTCTAAATGCACAAGAAATAAGGAAATGAAAAATAAATTCAAGAACAAGTATTTGCAAGTTGATGATGAAAATGCTAAATTAAAAAGAATCATAGATAAATTGAAAAATGAAATTGAGAAGATAAAATGTAATATTGTTAAATGCACAAATGTTGTCGGAAAATAAGATGTTGAAAAAGCTCATTAGTAGTTATGAGAGCAATAAAATCATTGACAAAGCTCTCAATGACACTAGAGATGTAACACCCCTTAATCCAATTATAAATAATTGAATTAAAGAATATCACATTACATATGAACATGATATACAGATCATATTCTAAAATTTATTACAAAATATGGGTACATTTTTTTTCTTTCTATTCTAGCTTTTCTTGTGCAAACTTCAACTTCACAGTATATGCCAATCTAAGTTCTTCAGGCCCACATGCTATTTGTCAGTTTCTGTTTTTTTCACATCTTTCAGAGACCTACAAGTTCAGAATTAACCAAACTTGCTGAGCGATTACGCTCAGTAGATATTTTAACTATGATAAATAAAAATAATTTAAATACACATGCATATATTAAAAACATAATTAAAATATTAAATAATACTTAATAAAATATTCATTAAATATAAATTTTCTCTTTAAAATAAATAAAATTGCGTTATTTAAAGTCTTACTTGTTTAGCTTGATTAGCTCTACCAAATATTTAGATAAACCTACATTGACTCAATTAATCACCCGAAGGCTGTTTCATTCACCAAATGGCGGATACCAAATGGCTACTTTGCTCACACATTATTTCTTTCACCAAATGGCGGATACCAAATGGCTACTTTAATCGATCGTCACCGTAATCAATCACAACGGCCGTCGCTGTAACAAATCAATAGCCATAAACAAATCGCCGGGAATGATCGATCAACCCTACATTGGTTCAATTCAACTAAATCCTAGTAGAGCTTAAAATATTTTTCTCATAATTTCCAATTTTCCCAAAATCAATAATTTTCATCATAAAAATTCCACATTACAATTATTCCAAATCAACACGTTACATAATTTATATTTAATCCAAAATCATATTTTTCATCAACATATTCATATAAAATATTTATCATATTCTTCATTAACATATTTATTTCAAAATCATTATTATAGTTAATTTTTTAAAGAAAATACTTTTACAAAATAAATCTTTCTTTATTTTCAAATCTTATTCATGAAATTATTTTCTAAGTTAATTTAGGTATTCTGATTTTTCCAAACAGAAACCTAAATACCTTTAAAAATATTTGATCTTAATTTAATTATTACTTTTAGTGATATTTGTAAATAACTTGATTTTAATAAAAATATCTAGGTGATAAATTATAAATATTTTGTTTAAAAACTAATTTATATATATATATACTTATATTTACTTTTAAAATAATCATTATTAGTAAATTATAATTTTTAATGAAAATAATATCAAGTACTTAGTTTTTGTAAAAACATCTATAATTTGTATAAATATTAATTTTAGTATAGTATTATAATAAAAAAAAATTACTATCATTAATAACTTCAAAAATAACTTGGTTTATAAAAATATTTAAGTAATTATTTGTAGTTACTTATTTAAAAACTCAATTTAAATATAATAATTTATATTTATATACTTTCAAATCCCCTTTCTTAATAAAACAAATTTTTCATTATAATAATAATAATAATAATAATAATAAGTAGTAGTAAAAATAATTTTCTTATGTAACAATTTATTTTAAATCTTTGATTTGTCAAAATACTTTCTTTATTAAACCGTAATAATAATAACAATAATAATAATAATAATAATAAATAATCTTTCTTTCATAACAAATATTAATTTTATCGAAGTTATTTGGGTGGTTTTGTTCTATTTAGTAAAAATCTCAATTAATACTTTTCATAATTTTTATCTTATTAGTAAAAAAATCATAAAGATAAAATAAAACACATATCTCAAATTTAACCATAAATAATAACTTCCAAATATATAATGCAAAATACTTAAAATCATGCAAACATTGAAATTTAAAAGATTTTTCACAGTTAAAGTATCAAACATCGGTCTCCTTAAGTTTCGGGTCCTTATTCGTTATGTCCTCGGACTATCATTTGTCCTATCATTGTCCATACCCAAAGTCATAAGGTATTTATTTACAAATTCATCCATCTAATAATCCATTTGTGTCATATAATTATTTTTAATTGGGTCTCTTTCTAGTTGTCTTAATTTTAGTTGTCCAATTATCCAATAAATATTAATTAAATGTTAACCAATAAATTTTTGTTAAATAATTAAATTAAATTCATTTTATATGTATTTTAGAGTTAATATTGTTGCCCATATAATTTAATTAAGTCATTAAAATATTTAATCTTAACAACAATTTAAATTATCCACCAATTAAATCATAAAATATTCATTTAATAGTAGTTTTTCAAATTAAACAGTTTATAATATGTATTTTATCATTATTAAACTCAATCTTATCCTTAAATTAATTTATTAATACCCTAAAATTATTTAATTTCAAAAATAAACTCAATTTAATTAAATTAATAAGCTGTTGGGTGAAATTGAAAGACTAAATAAAGTTTTGGGTCATTACCTAAATAAATCATAGGCGGAAGGGCATAATTGAAAACGGCAGGAATCTTTCAAGGCCGTTATATAATTTCTAAAGACTGCAGGGATTGTGGCGGAATTCCTCCCTCAAAACGCAGCTTACTTCACGTGTTTTGGGGAGTCGACCGAACCGATTGCTGAATCAACTCGCTAGCTGGACCTAGTTTCAAATCAAACCATCGTCTTCCTCCTTAGATTTGGTCACTGTTCATCGCGATTCTTTCAAATTTTCAGTGGCTGTTTCTCCACTTTCCGGCGACTACCTCGAGCAACCAAGGTACCGGTCTCTTCCTCTTGCCACCATCGGTCTACTCGTGGCCTCAGATCGGACGGACAGTGGCTAGTTTTCGAAGAATCTAAGTTTGAATATAGATGGTTTTTGACGAGTTTTTCGAGTCCGTTTTTTGACCCAACCAGAAAACAGCTTTCCGGCCACCATCTGTGGTGTTTTTTGGCTCTAACTTGTTTATTAGGCTTCCAAGAAGGGATTTATGATGTTAGTTTTTGAGTTTGACGGATGAAATGAGAAATGGGTATAAAATTTTTCACTGCCATTTTTGAAGGAGAATACAAAGTATTTTTCTACTTTCTCTTTCCCATTTTTATATTTCAGAGTCCAATTCTTGATTAATTATTGATCCCACTTTTCCCCTGTGTTCAATTTGTTGATTTTTGACTATTATCAACTTCTGCCTTTGTTGGTTTCCCACCAATGACAATTTTTGTCGGAAATTATCAACCAACAAAATATTTTGCTTCACACCTTTTTTTTAAAAAAAAATATTATTATTATTATTATTATTATTATTATTATTTTTAAATAAAATATTTTAATTATTATTAAAATATCTTATAACTAAAATGATCAAAACCCCTGACAATTTAGTCAATTTACATAAAAATTTATAGAAATAATTTCGATTCACAATTTCACCGTCATTTATCGGTGCCGGTAAAAATCGAAAATTTACTTCTGTAACGAAATTCTATAAGATTTATATTTAAATTGCTCGTCTTGAAGTCTAGATTTCAAATTTGATATTTTTAAAACCTAATTGTACTTCTAAAATTTTCTGAAGGTCAAAATGACCAAAATGCTCTCGTCGAAAAATACACAATTATACTTAAAATGAC
Source organism: Croton laevigatus (assembly GCA_949640765.1). Taxonomy (NCBI): domain Eukaryota; kingdom Viridiplantae; phylum Streptophyta; class Magnoliopsida; order Malpighiales; family Euphorbiaceae; genus Croton; species Croton laevigatus. The sequence goes on along the minus strand of CATIWJ010006627.1, from coordinate 7,834 downwards.
CGTCTGTTTAACCTAATTATCGTTTAAACATTTAAATTATTAAACTATCTTAAAATAATCCGTTTCTTAAATTTTTACCATAAATAATTATTATTTAGCTTAATAAAATTGGTAAATTACAATTTAGTTCTCAAACTAATTTTTGGGTTGTGACAAGAGATCATAAAGACACTAGAGATTTAGGCTTTACCATGGCTCAAACTTCTAAGGAGATAAAATTTATCTCTTCATCTCAAATTGAGTCATTGAAAAATTGGTTGATACATGTGCTAAACAATGTAAAGCCTCCACTTCTAAGGAAGTGAAAGGAAAAGCTCCAATGGTACTAAAACCAAAGGAGAAATGTGTGCATCATGCAAATGGGAGCAAGCATGGTAAGCTTAGATATGCCTCCAAAGTTTTTGCTCCTAAACCTAGGTTCCAAAGAAAGAAACCTTCACATGCACCATTAAGGAATACTAGGAAACAATGTCATTATTGTATGAGATTTGGGCATATCAACACTCATTATTTCATTAGAAAGTTGCATTTGAAGTTGGTCCCTTTGGACCAAGTTGCTAACCATCAAAGATCCAAATATACTTGGGTACCTAAAAAGAAGTGATCACTTATTGTAGGTATGCCTAAAGAGCACCATGGAAGAAAACAAATGGGTCATTGATAGCGGTTGCTCAAGGCATATAAGTAGTGAAAGAAAAATCTTCACCAAAATAAGTGCAATGGAAGGTGGACACATCACTTAGCATTATTGAGGTTGGTAAGGATACTAAATTTGATCATGTTTTATTTGTTAGTGGTCTTAAATATAACATATTGAGTGTAAGCCAAATTTATGATATGGGTTGTAGAGTTACTTTTGACTCTACATAATGCATTGTCACAAAAGTGATAGACAACTCAATAGTATTTGTTGGTTAAAGGGTTGAGAATCTTTACATGATTAATCTTGGCTCTACTACTAATAAGAAAGAATCGTGTTTAACTTCCTTTGATGTAAATCCTTGGACTTGGAACGTCTAAAGAAGAAAGACTTACTTGAGGGATTGCCTCAACTCAAGTATCAAAAGGACAAGGTGTGTAGAGCTTGCCAAATGGGAAAGCAACATCAATCTTCTTTTAAGTCCAAGAAGCAAGTAAGTACTGCTAAACCTCTTGAGTTAATACACATTGACTTGGTTGGACTACTAAGAATGCTAGCCTAGGGGGTAGATACTATGTATTTGTGCTTGTTGATGACTACTCTAGGTTTACTTGGGTATTCTTTCTATCTCATAAGAATGATGCTTTTAATGCTTTCAAAAGTTTTGTAAAACGTATTTCAAATAAAAAATGTTATTGTATTTCAAGTGTTAGAAGTGACCATGAAGGAGAATTTGAAAATGAACTTTTTGATTCTTTTTGTGATAAGCATGGCATTACACATGATTTTTCCTCCCGTAAGACTCCTTAACAAAATGGAGTTGTTGAGAGGAGAAATAGAACTTTCATTGAAATGACAAGAACCACGCTAAATGAATATGATTTACCAAAATATTTTTGAACGGAAGCTTTTAGCACCGCTTGTCACATTATAAACCGTGTTTACAAAAGATCAATTTTAAACAAATCAGTTATGGAAAGGTGGAAAACTCAATGTATCTCATCTTAGAGTGTTTGGTTGCAAATGCTAAATATTAAACACCAAGGATAATCTTGAAAAATTTTCATCCAAATCAGATAAAGAAATTTTTCTAGGGTATGCCTCCAATAGTAAAATCTATAAGGTATTAAATAAAAGGTCAATGGTAGTAGAGGAATCAATGCATGTTGTATTTGATGAATCTAATCCTCTTAATCAAGAGAAATGTACTACTTTTGATTTTATAGGTGATCTTGAGAAGTTGACCATTAACGATGATGAAGATCAACCTTCAATATCACATCAACAAGAAGATCCAAGTATGAACAAAGAAGATTCGAATGTTGATGTTAAAAGAGAAGAAGCAAGCAATGAGAAAGTTCAAAAATTGCCTAAGGATTGGCAATTCAAGAAAAATCATCCGAAAGAGTTAGTCATTGGTGAGATATCAAAAGGTAAGGGTGTTGGTGAACCGAACCAATAAGCTCAAACCGACCATAAAACCGAACCAAAAAAAGAAGGCCAAAAACCGAACTGAAACTGCATAAAACCAATTAGAAACCGAACCGATATTATCAGTTCGATTCGCTTCGGCCAAAAATCAAAATTTATAAACCTTCATTAACATGCAATTGTCAGGGAATAAAAACCAATTTCTGCTGGCAATGCAAAGTTTATCAAACGCACAAATTAATTAGAACGGTGTAATAAGTATCTACCAAAAATCCTGCAACAAACACATAAAACAACTATAAATGGCTACTTCTCAATAAGCAAATCGCTCAAATCATACATATTCCCATAACTAAAATGATGAAATCAGTTTTCAAAGGAAATAACAATTCATCTGGAGCTCTCTCCTTCATCCCATAAAGTCAAAGTTTCTAAATAGTATATCAGTTGTTAATCATTCAGCTTTCAATTCATGATTAACCCATCAAAGCAACAAGCAAATTATACAAGTATTTATACTAAACTTTCCTAATTAAACAGCAAAATTTAGCAATTAATAATCACCAAAAGAATCTTAACATATACTTATAAACTGAATGTTAAACTAAAAAATAAAAACCAGTAACAACAACAACTCCATAATTTTCTAATTTAGTGTTTAACAACTGCTTCATTTCCTGCTAGCATCATATACTTATCTTTCCTTGTAAGATTAGTGCACTAAACATTTACACAAATTAAATCATAACCTTAAACCCTAATTCAAAATTTAAACTCAAAATCGGCAAAAAAAAAAGAGAGAAAAACTCACCTGAGATCTTCTTGAAGGAGGCGAAAATCCTACTGAGCTGAGGTGAGGCCTAGTAGGATGAGTTGAGGTGAGGCCGGAGATCAGTGGGCAGAGGACACGACGAGGAAAGAGACTCACAAAGGCGAACGGGCTGTGGAGAGAGAATGGGGAAGGAGATCGGTAAGATGAGCTGAGGTGAGGTCGAAGATCAGTTTGCAACGGACACGACAAGGAGAGAGACTCGAGGAGGCGAACGGGCTATGGAGAGAGAATGGTGGAGCAGGGTGCCAGTCTTCGGTGGCTGAGCACGACGCCGGTCTTCGGTGGCGAAGACTGCTGAGAGAGGGAGTAGGGCGACGCGGCTGGGTATGGATCGAAGAAGAAGAGAAAAAAAAGAAATGAGGAAGGGGCTGTGTAATAAGTTATTTAGGTTAGGTTTTTGGTTCAAATCAAAATATGTGGGGTTGTGAATTCGGTCGGTTTGGTTCGGTTCCCACATGAGCAGAACTGAATGCCGAACCGATATTTTCGGTTTATACTAATTCTGCACCAAAAACCGAACCAAACCTATCGGTTTCGGTTTCGGTTTCTATCGGTTTATCGATTTTTGGTTTTTTATGAACACCCTTATCAAAAGGTTTAAGTACTTGTTCCAAACTCCTAAATAATCATTTAGTTTTTGTCTCTCAAATTGAGCCTAAGACCTTTAATGAGGCATTAGGTGATAAGAATGGGTCCTTGCAATACAAGAAGAACTCAATCAATTTGAGAGAAATAAGGTTTGGAAACTAGTTTCAAAACCTTCTAGCCATTCTATTATTGGCACCGAATAGGTTTTTAGAAACAAACTAAATGAAAAAGGTGTCATTACTAGAAATAAGGCTAGGCAAGTTGCTAAGGGCTATAGTCAAGAAGAGAGCATTGATTTTGATGAAACATTCGCCCCAAGAAGAGAGCATTGATTTTGATGAAACATTCGTCCCCGTTGCTAGACTTGAAGCCATTAGAATTTTGCTTACATTTGCATGTCATATGAATTTTAAACTTTTTCAAATGGATGTCAAAAGTGCCTTTTTAAATGGTTTTATTGAGGAAGAGATGTATGTTGAACAACCTCCAGGTTTTAAAGATCACAAATTCTTTAACTATGTTTTTAAACTAGATAAAGCTTTATATGGCCTTAAGCAAGCTCCTAGAGCTTGGTATGAAAGGCTTAGCTCTTTTCTAATAAAAAATGGTTTTGAAAAAGGCAAGATTGACACCATACTTTTCATTTATAAGCATAAGCATGACTTGCTTGTAGTGCAAATTTATGTTGATGACATCATCTTTGGTGCTACTAATGAATTTTTGTGTGAAAAGTTTAGTAAGCAAATGACTAGTGAGTTTGAGATGAGCCTTATGGGCGAACTCAAATTCTTCTTAGGATTGCAAATTAAGCAAACCAAAGATAAGATCTTCATGAACCAAGCAAAATACACTAAGGAGCTACTCAAGAAGTTTGGGATGGAAGGCTCCAAGAGTGCAAAGACTCTAATGAGCACCACCACCACCAAATTAGATAAAGATGAATCGGGTACTCCAATATAGGAGTGAGCAAAATTAGTTCGGTGAACCGAACCGAAAATTGATTTTCGGTTCAAAATCGAATTTAAAATTAATGAACCAAAAACCAAATCGAAAATTTAGTTAACCGATTTTTCGGTTTGGTTCGGTTCAATTTTTGGTTCGGAATCAGTTTTAACCTAATTTTACATGTAAAAAAAATTCGGTTCATATTATTCGACGAACTGAAAATTCAGTTTATACTATTTGACGAACCAAAAACTGAATCGAAAATTCGGTTAACCGATTATTCGGTTCGGTTCGATTCCGATTCGGTTTTGCTTACCTCTACTCCAATAAGTGAAAAGTTTTATCGATATATGATCGATTCTTTACTTTACTTAACAGCATCTAGGCCCGATATAATGTTTAGTGTTTGCTTGTGTGCACGATTTCAAGCATGTCCTAAAGAGTCTCATTTGCATGCTGTTAAAAGAATATTGAAATATCTATGTGGTACATTACATTTAGGTTTATGGTATCCTAAAAATACATGCATTAACCTTGTTGGCTATTCTGATATAGATTATGCCGATAGTCTTTTAGATAGAAAAAGCACATCGGGAACATGACATCTCCTAGGTGATTGCTTAGTCTCTTGGTTTAGTAAGAAACAAGCATCCGTTGCCCTATCCATTGCCGAAGCGGAGTATGTGACCGCCGGTGCTTGTTGCTCATAAATCTTGTGGATTAAGCAACAATTGCATGACTTTGGCATAGAATAAAACCAAATCCCCATTAGGTGTGATAACACTAGTGCTGTCAACATTTCTAAGAATCCCATTAACCATTCTAGAACTAAGCATATAGATATTAGGCATAATTTCATTAGAGACCATGTGCAAAATCATGACATTGCATTGGAGTTTGTGAATACGGACGATCAACTAGCTGATATCTTCACCAAACTGCTAAATGAAGAAAAATTAAACTCAATCATTCCTAGACTCTGAATGATCAACGGTATTAATAACTTAATATTACCAAAGTCAAAAGTAAAATAGGTGAAATTAATAAAATTATCTAAATTAGAAACTTTTACAAGCCTATTTTAACACCAAAAACTTTACTTTTTTATATATTTTATGCTACCAGAGAAACATAAACTTTAATTTGGAAAGAATGATTTTAATATAACAAAATAGGAACTAATTTTCATATGTTTTATGCTAAATAGAAAACATAAAATTTAATTTCAAAAGAGTGATTTTAATACTACTAAACAGAATCTAATATACTAAATTTACATCTTCACATTCAATATAAATAGCATAAATTTAGGTTGTGAATTTTTTTTAACTTATGTATTATTTCTTCATTAAAATCCTGAAGGTTCTTTAATTAAATAGTAATTATTCTAACAAGTTGCTTTCTTTCTTTTTTTTTTTGTATACATATATATTTGTTTATTTAGCAAGTGATTTGGGTATTTATAATTTTTTCTATCTTTAAATTTTTATCAATTATATATTGTTTATTTTTAAAATTTTTCATATAGAATACCAATGGAAGAACAAAATGAAGTATTAGTGTATTATATTTTAAGATTTTGTACTAAAGCAATTGCTTAAAAAATTTGTAAATAGAGTGATGTAAGACTCTTTAAATAAATAAAATAAAATAAGAAATCATAATAAAATTTTAAATAAACCCTTAAATTAAAAAAATCGAAGAAAAAATATTTGAATTTGAAGTACTAGAAAAGAAATGTATAAGTTCTTAAAGTGTTTTTCTTCTTTATATACATACTTTGTATTTATTTCTTTTGTTTATATTCCCTCCTTATAAAATTTTAGAATCATTAATAAATCGAACTGAATCGTATAGATTCAGTATAAAAATAATTCATCATATATTAGAAAAAGAGGTGAAATTTACATCAAATAGTAATATTCAAATCTATAATAGACAAAAAATTTGAATTACCTAAAGAAACAAAAGTTTTAAGTTCTATATAGGAATGAAAATGTTAAAATATGTGTGTGAAAATGTTAAAATTATAAAAATATATTTAAAAATATGTGTAAAATAAAAAAACCTTTTCCTTGATTTTTTTTTAAAATCTAGAAAGTAAAAAAAATGTAAGTTTATATATGTTAATTTATCAAATGCTTTAATTGGTCATACATTATTAAATACGTTTATATATGGTAATTTATCTAATATTTTGGTTGGTCATAAATTATCAAAATACTAAAAAATTATTCATTTCGAAAGATATTATTTCATGATAACATAGTTGTAAAACTTTTGCTTATTATATTATATGATAAGATAACTTTTGCTTAAGCAGAGACATAGTGGTACTAGTTGTGTGATAGATGGAGACATATTGGTACTGGTTGTGTGATGGATGAAGGGTTCGATTTTAGAAAAGGATATGGACTTTAATTGATTCTATTAAAGGAGACCGATCAATTTTTGTAAAGTAAGGAAATGAAACTAAGGAATTTGATTGGAAGGTTATTGGCAAAATAAAAAGCAAAATCACCAGCTCCGTACCACATTAGAGAGGTACGAAGAGAAAATGTGAGACCTAAATTCACCTTTTATGAAAAAAAAAGGTCAGAAAAAATTGGTTGTGACAGCAAAAATTTTAACGTCCAAAGTGATTGTGAGTATGGAGGGATAGGAAGGTGGCAGAGGTGATGTGGTCGGAGTAAACGGTGAAGGCGGTGATGGTGGAGATAGGACATGTGGCAAAGGCGAGACTGGATAGAGGTTTAAGATAATCTTTCGAATTTTTATAATTCATATAATTATAAAGTTGTCCTTAAACTTTATGAAATTATTGAACTGACAATGAAAATTTGAAATATGTCTAACAGTTTTTAAATCAGATGTAACTCGGCCCTAAATTTAAAATCGGGAGTGAAATTGGTAAGTTGATGTAAAATTTTAGGTGAAATTGCAAAATTCATTTTGGGGTGAAAATGGAAAAAGTTGCACAGTTTTGATAAAACCATTCTAGACCATAACAAAACTAAAGTAGTTATTGTAACAATATATTAGTATTTTTTTTAAAATATATTAATAACAATAATATTAATCAATTTCAAAAGATAATAACCACCCTTACATATAATATTCTAGTATATATAAAAATAATCAAGGCTGAGAGAGAATAAGTTTCGGGCAGATAACATATTAATGCTTTTCGTGTAAAGATTAAATATACATATATAACCTTCTGTGAGTTACATATGATATATATATATATATATATACAGCGACGGAGCCACGTTGGGGCCATTGGGGGCCATGGGCCCCATCGTTTTCTGGAAAAAAAATGAAGAAGGACGTGGCCGGAAAATACAGAGAGGAGAGAGAGATAGGGCCGGCGGCGTGGAGTGGGAAAATGAAGGAGG
>CATIWJ010006621.1:0-12399 GCA_949640765.1 Croton laevigatus | reverse complement strand
TTTTTTTTTAAAAAAGAAAGTTGTTTTTTATTTCTAAATAATATAATAAAATAGTCTCAACCATCATGTCAGATAACAAATGTTGTTGCTCTTAATTAAAGTTTTAATTTTAATTTAGAAGTGAGATTCATAATAGCTTTTCTATTTCTCTTAATTCATGAAAACATTCATGTGATGCAACTTTTTTTTGTTTTTTTGGTTGAATTTAAGACTTTGTGAATCATTATCATTTTATAATTTTATTTCGTAAGTAACTCAATCTTTGATTCCAAATATTACATTGATACAAACTGAACCAATCCAAAATAAAACTGAAGTCTCTACAAGATAGCAGAGTCACACCACAAAGGCCAAATCTCATAATGTCCGCCACCTCACCATCAAACAAACCCAAAATGAGCCTTCTGATAAGCTTATATTATAGTGATGAGTTTTCGAAAAACACTTATAAAATTGACAGATTTTATTCCCCAGATCAATTGGATGTGAAAGGGTTTGTGCTTAAAGGGCTGTCTTAATTAAGCCTCAAAAGGAAAAAATTAAATTAACCGAATTAAGCCTTAAAATTCAAATGTCTTAGAATAAGAAATAATATAATTTTCACCGATTGTCTCTATATATTAACTAAAATTTTGTTTGTGAAAAATATATAGTAATATATATATTTTTTAATTTTGTCGCTAATTGTAGAACTCTATCGCCTACAAAATTCCACTAAATTTTTAAATTTATTTGCATTATTTTCATGGCTAATTGTGTCACAAATTATAGTAATAGGCTATTCAAGAAAACATGTACCTGCCAAAAATAATAACATAATTAAGAAAAGATAAATTACTTTCGTGTTTAGCTAATAGATAATTGGGTTTTAATGGACTGAATTTAAATTCCTCCTATTTATATTTAGTACTTGAGTTTATAATTATATTTAAAAAAAAATAATAATTGAATCCTTCAGATTTTATAAATGTATTATACAGTTTCCACGATTTTATTCTATTAAATTATTGAGTCCTTCTGACACAAAAATGATATCATCTTTTAGAAGTTTCCTCATGAGTAATGTCTTCATTTTCAAGCGTCTCTGCAAACCAATGACCAGTCATTTGATCGATTTCTTTCGACCACAAAACATTACTCAGTTGCTAATTGTTGCTTCGTTGTTGCTATAGCGTATCATCATCAGCCTCTCGTTCGTAGTTAGATCCTTGTGCCTTTTGTTTGTTTTTGGGCACAATTTCCTAGGGGAGAGCAGAATTCAGTATCCGAAAACCGAACAAAATTTTGGTTTTGGTTACCGAAATTTTCGCTGTTTTCAATTTTCGATTTACGTAACCAAAATTGGGAAAAGAAGTTTATTTGCTTCTATTGTGTTTTGGTTTTGGTTATAATTCAGTTTTATTTTACTTAAATCTTGTGTTTTTAGCTTGTAATTCAGCTTTATTTGAAAACAAAATTGGGAAAAGTAGTTTATTTGCTTCTGCTGTTATTGTTGTTTATGATAGAAATATTGACTTTTGACAGGGCCGTCTCACAAATTTGTGAGGCTTTGCGCGAAATATAAAAATTGGGTCCTAATTCGATTTTATCGGTTTTTGCTAGCGTGTGGTTAAGCTCAAGGCCTTTCAAATTTGTGAGACTTAAAATAAGAAACCATGTTATAAAATGTGTATGAATCTACCATAATCATCCGTGATGTCAAAGAAAATCTGAGGCCCTACTGTATACGTAAAGTAGAAGACATTGCACTTTTCTATTCCAATGAAAAAATAATTTAAAAAAAGGAATAAGTTGGTGTTGGGTGCAAACAACGTTTATGGGCAATGAGGCCCACTAATACTAATGAAGTACCTCCTCTAATTTGATTATTCTTTCGTACGTGGTAGTGGCCCAATTAGATTCTTTGCATATGCTAAAAAAAGGTTATACAATTTGGGGTCCTTGAAGAATTATTGGGGCCTGTGCACAGGACCGAATTGCACACCCTCAAAGATAACCTTGACTTTTGATTTTGGTTTCTGTTGCAAAAAAATTTTCGGTATTTCGGTAACTGTGTGGTTACTTTTTCGGTTAATGCGGTAAGAATTCCTTGTTTGGTTAACCAAAAACCGCAATTTCTATTGGATCTGTTCCGTTGGGTATTCGGTTAACCGAATATTCAGTCCTACATTTTGGTATTTGAATTTTTTGTTATTGATAATGAAAGGTTTTATTGCAAACATTGATGGTGGTTTTGCGACAATAGAATGATAGTGGGGATGTTGGTGGCGAGTGTGGTTTTCTATTTGTTTTTTGGTTTCTAGGTTTCTTATCTTGTAATTTGGAACGAATTAAAAGATCTATAGTATAATATTAGAATAAAATTTAGATGTATAAAAGTATATTAATTTATAAAAAAGAAAGGACGTTAAATATTGTAAAATAAGAATGGACATCAAAGTAATTCTTGCTTTTTTTTTAATAAGTGGTAATTTTGTATTATATAAATAATTTTTTGAAATTTTACAGCTTGGCTGACAAAATGGAAATATTAAATGGAAAAACCAAAAGACTATTGTATATTAGTCAAAAAATTGACCGATCCAATCGTAATTCTCCTTATAATATATTTAGATAAAAATAAGGAGCTTGTATGGAATTAATAATTTCATATAAATGAATCAACGAGTAATAGTTAAAAAAAAAAAAATCAACAAATAAGTATGCTTTCAAAATGAAATAGGACTCTAAACAAGCAAGATAGTTCTCGAGTGGCTCATTAGCCGATAAACAGAGATAAGTTATTTATTCGAATCCTCAATGGCATTTTCCTGTGATTCCAAATTTGAAATAACACTAAGAAATGTATATAAATGGTAATGAATTCTTCTTTATAAGAATTCAAAATGTCAAATTTTGGGACATTGATTAATTGTTGAAAGAAGAGAAAAGGATTTTCCTACCACTTTATCATATCTATTCTTATTTCATCTTTGGTAAGAAAATTAATTTGCTAATCCGTTGGTTTAGATTCGAAAGGTTAACATGTCCCTGCCTTGCCCTATAAAGATTACGTATCTTCAAACGCACGCCACACAACACAAGCAACCAACGAATAGTTTAGTCAGTCGGTTATAAACTAATACTTACCTGAAGAAAACATGGAGAAAGTACCTTTCCTCAAGATTGCATTACTACTCCTATTCATAACTTCCTTTTTTAAGTAATTTATCTCTTTTTTAATTTTAAAATTTATTACAAATTTTACATTATAAAACTGTGATAGATTTCAAAAGAAAAATACACAAATTTAATTACATATATTAATTGTTTTAATTTAGGTCAATAAAAATAGTTTATGAGTAATGAAATCTTACGTATTAATTTGACAGACATGGTGTTGAGGGCATCCGAGGTTGATGAAGCAAATGGCAAAGGATTTCATTTTGATACTCAGAAAGGTTCAATTAAGTATCCAGAAGGGATCATAAGTAATTACAAAAACATCCAAACTCATTCTTCTTATAAGCTTTCTGACAGCCAATGTCAAAAGAACGATGATTGTTAATCCATATGTGCCAAAAAGTGCAAATCCGTAACATACCATCAGGGTTATTGTCTATGCAGTAATTATTTTTAAGCCTGCAAATTATATGTCATCAAATCATATTTTATTATTACTGAATAAAAGATAATATATATCATATTAGACCTTAAAGAATATTTTAAACGGTTGCATTATAATGATATTACTAGCTTAAATAAAATAAATGGTGGCCAACTAAGCATGGTTTAATTAATCTTCTCGTATTTAGTAGAAGTGTTAATTTTGATTCCTCTAATAAATCTCTCCCAATTGATTCAAAATGAAAAATAGATCCAGGGTTTAGTTCCTAAATCATCTTGGATTATTAATTTAAAGTTAGTTACAAGTGAGCTCAACATTTGTTAACCTGGATGGATTGTGTGGCATCTCAGCAGCAGAGTCTATTATTTGCAACACACAAGCGCAATGTTAACACAATAACTCCCAATGATTAATCATGAGCAGTTGCAAGTGAAACGCAATTCATTCACACCCCTAAATCAATTCCAATTTACGGCTGTTTTAGATTTCATATTCAATGCGACAGTTTTATAAAAAAACTCAATAAATTAGCAAAACTTGTGATTACAAAACTTACATTGGATTATTTTTTATTCATTCAGTCAGGCTTATGGTTCTTGTTTTTCAGAAACAACATGTTCGGTTTTTGAGCAATTTGACCCAACCGCATTTACGCAATAGTTGGGGTTTGGGGTTGGAGCAAAATTGTGGTGATTGTGTATTCGATGAAATGTCTATACGAGAATTGTCAATACATTGGAGATGGCATAGCAATAATTTAACAAAAAAAAAAAAAAAATTAAAAGCAAAGTATAAATGTATTAAAAATAATATACCGACATGCGTAAACCAATTTTAAATCTATTATATATAAAAAGTAAAACAAAAAATCTTAAAAAGGGTAATAACATGAAAATTGTTAAATAAGTAGTTGACTTTTAGTTTAATTAATACAGCTCTTATTAGGAAAGTTAATAACAATTAATGATCAGATTTTAATCTAATAAATGCATTCATAAAAAAAAGGGTAAGTTGATTTTTAAAATTAAAAATATCTTCATTAACTTAATTAAGGGATTTAACTGCTAAATTTTTTCCCCAATTAAATAGGATGATTACTAAATTTATTCCCTAATTAATAGGAAAACTCATTTATTATTTATTATTTTCTTAATAAAATATTTTAATTAAAGAAAATTTAGTAAATAATTTAGGAAATTTAATGAAATTTTTTTCTATGAATAAGATTTTTTTTAAAAAAAATTAAGATTTTTTGTGATTATTTATTATTTCCTTAATAAAATATTTTAATTAAAGAAAATTTAGAAAATGATTTAGGAAATTCAATGAAATTTTTTTCTATAATTAAAAAATCACAGAAAAAGCTGTTAACATTGTCTATAAAGAAGTGTTCAGAAATTTAAAATGATACATTATTAAACTTATTTTATTTTAAATTTTTTTCACAAACCTTAATATTTTGTTTATATTAAAAAAATAATATAAAGTTCAACACATTATGCACCGCCGCGCATCACGCGGGTAAAATACTAGTATATAATAAACCGCATAAACAAAAAAGTATATAAATATAAACAATAATAAATCGAGAAACAAAATACATATTTAAATATAAATAACAAAAAAATAATAAATAGAAAAGCGACTTATTTTATAATTAAGTGATTTTTTCCAATTTTTTACGGGGTTTGGATATGGAGTGATTTATTCCATAATTTATAAAAGGAAACTTAATATAAATGCCAAAAAATTTTTATGCATAATATTATAAAGGACAAAAAAATTTAAAAGCTCTAAACAGTTTAAATTAAAAGTCATTACTAAGTTAAATAGTGGTAAAAGATGAGACGGTGCGTTTATAATATTAAAAGCCCCTTATATGAAACGGTGCGTTTCATTCTAAGTAAAAAAAATGGAAATAAAACATAAAGACAACATCGTTAATTTGAAGCGGAGGGCAAAGAAAATGAAGGGAAGGCTAAAGGTTGAACTGAAGGTGAAGAAAGAAAGTGGACTGGACTGCCTTGCTGCTCGTTACCTTGCAGCTGCCGCTTGAAGTAGCCGGTGCTATTGCTACCTGCCGGATTCATGACTCAAAGGTAAGTTTTAATGTTTTCAAATGTTAAATTATATTAGGGTTCTTTCTTATGAATTTATATTAAATTAGATTTTATTTAGTGTTTAATTTTTTGTAAAATTGGAATCAATTAACCAACTGAATGAGCTATGTGAAGTTGATTATGAGATTTAATTGAAATTAAAATGTTAAATTCTTTTAGGGTTCTTATGAATAGGTTTAATTTTTTGTAAACCTGGATCCAATTGACCAATTGAATGAGGTTTGTAAAATTGAAGAACATCTTAAAGATAACTCATGTATTGTTGAGACTTGATCTTTAATGAGTTCCGACTGGAAGTTGGAAAAGCCTTCAATCTTTGGACTTGGTTGCGGCCTTTGGGAGTTTGATTTGACAAGGCTTTTGAGTTTGAATTCTGTCTTTGTATCACGAACACAAAATGAGGGTCTTTTGATGATGAACTTTGGGGAAAGCATCTTCAAATTTAACACGAAGTAAGGGTCGCAGTGACTTGATTTTGAATCTGTGTTAAAACGCCTTTGATGATAATCTAAGTGTCGTAGACTTGATCTTGAATTTTCTTGACGAACTTTGTTGACGATTATTGAACGAACCTTTGAACTTTGGAGAGATAGTGTCTTCAATTTGTTAATCAACTGAAGAGAGTCAGCCTATTTATAAAAGCTTGGATATGCTTACTCACAAAGTAAAGTGATTTGATTGACCCAATTGACACACTCCTATTGGTTTCCTATTTTTGCCATTTTCCATAATTTATTTTAAAGTGATAGTTTTTAATAATTATTATTTAAATAATAATTAAATTGGTCATTTAAAATAAATTATTTAATTTAAATTAACTAACATTTTAATTAATCAGTTAAATAATTAAACTAATAAATTAACTTAATTACTTCTTCAAAATCTCCATGCAAACAACTCCTTGTAGAATAATATTCATTGTCCTTAAATCAAATTGATCCGTTATCACCTTTTGAGGTGCTCATAAGCCATCGAATTCAAATTAGTCTGAATCGTTAATATTTATACAAGATAATTTGTCTTGGATGCTCAGTAAAAAAAAATAGAAATTGAACGGCTATGATATTCAGTAAAGCACGTCATCGTACAGTATATTTTAATCCTAATGTTAAAAAGCACGACAGCTTACAGGCACGCTGTGCTTTGTATAGTGAAAAAACATGTTGTATGTCCTTCTGTCACCAAATGCACAAGTACATCGTATACTTTGTATCATCATCATTTGGATTAAATAGATTTAATTTTATTATTAAATTTTATGCCAATCACTTAAACTTTTCTGAATTAATCTTCTAGGCACACATATTTAAAGCTAAACATTGAACTGGCTAATAGCTTGCGTTAATATTGCTAATAGTTACTAAATAATTTAATCGCAACCAACAATTATTAAAATTAAGCTCACTCTTCTATCACCATTAAACCAAATTCGAACATTAATCTCTAATCTAACAATACATAATTAACTCAATTTTAATATCAATCATAACTCCAGTTGAATATTTAGATAATTTAAATGTTTAATTAATTAAATACCTAATTAACTAAACATAGAATTTAAACACAATTTCAGCAATTCCAACAATTATACAAGCACCAATTAAAATTTCAGTAATTAAAAATAATTATACAAGCATTAACTTTAATTCTAGTAGCAAAAAAAAAAATACAATGGCTGTTATAAGAACGACCTCATGTGCGGACGGTTCTTGTAGCCGCTAGATTAAATAGGGTCTTGGGATGTATGCATTTTAAACAATTTCAATTTTTTTTCTTTTAATTATTTTGAATAATTTTGTAGATAGTAACAGTTATTGTATTTTTTTATTTTTTATATAATTTAGGAATGCCTAATTACTAATAATATAATATAGGACATACTAAATTTATTTTTATATGCAATAAAAGTAAAAAAAAAAAAAATTAAAAGTAAAAATTTTATTTAATTGAAAGCAAAATTTATATAATTTTGTGAAACTTGCATTGATAGTGGTTGCTGGTAGCTCATAACTAGTAACAGATAACTGATAGTTGATAGCAGTTGCTAGTAGTTTATAGCAATTACAGTTAGAATGTGAAACACTAGATATCAGCTAGTATGAACAACTAAACTAAATGTGTGCTAAATCACTACAAATTTCACAAAAATATATAAAATATTTTTTCAAAATAAATAAAATAAATAAAATTTTTTTTTCTTTTATTTAATATAAAACTAAATTTAAAGTTTATTGTTGGTAATTAGGCATTCATAAATTATATAAAAAATAAAAAAAATACTATAACCATTACTCTCTATAAAATTATCCAAAATGATTAAAAGAAAAAAAAATTAAAATGATTTAGAATGCATACATCCCAAGACCCTATTTAATTTAGTGGCTATAAGAACTGTCCGCTCATGCGGTCGTTCTTATAAACGGCCATTCCCATACTTTAATTCCACGGACCTAAACCTAAGGCGTCAGGAATTTCGAAGGCCAAAATTAAAACACAATCAGACAACAATTTAACAGCAAATTTCTCAAAAGGTACCTAAACTTTGCCTCTGTCCACAATCAGTCCTCAACCGGACCTGATCTCCAGTCAGCGCTGCCCAACAGCGCTCGGCCAACTCAGCCCGAGCCTCCTGCAACCCGGCCTGCACTTTTCCAGCGCAGGTCCCACAATGTCAGCCTCCACCTTCTTCCTTCCTTCTTTTGCTGCCGCCTGGGTCCCACAATCAGGCCTCTGCTCCTTAATTGCAACAGACCACAATTAATTCCTTTTTTTATTTCCAAAGACCACAATTAATTCTTCAGCTTTTGCTGCCCTCTCTACGTAAATTCGAAGAACGACGACTACCATCCTTGCTTCTTTCCAGTGCACCGATTCCAACATAAAATACCCAATCAAAACTCTCTCCCTCTCTCGATTATCACCCAAAATCACCAACTTTTGCCTTCTTCTTTTCTGGCAGTTGCACCCCTAACTTCTATTTCCTCAAAACTCCTCTGCTCACGCATATCCATATACACAAGTAATCAGCAAATAGTTGGTGACCGGGATAGAAAATTAAACAACATGAAGAAAGCTTATCTCAAGATAGCACTGCTAGCTCTATTCATTGCATCCTATTGTAAGTACTTTGTTCGTCATTAGATTTAAAAGGGATAAACACACTTAAATTCGATATTATTTTTCTCCCTATTTTATCTTCCATTATCTCATTCATTTCTTTGTATTGACGATACTTTTTTTAATCCATTCAATTAAATTTACAGGTATGTTGGCATTAACAGCATCAAAAGTAAATGAAGCAAATGAAGGAGTGCGTAAAAATGATGCTCAGTGCAAATCAGTTAAGTGTACAAAAGGCTTTTCTGCAATTTATTCGGCCAGTCGTTGCACTTGCATTCCTGTCCCACCAAATGCTAATCATGGTAATTCAAAAGCCAATTAATTAGAAGAAGCCAATTCTTGACACAAAGATAAATTGGAATTTTGAGTAGGGGTATTTTAGGGTTTCAGGATTTTTTTTTTTTTGACAAGATGGTTTTAGAAAATTGGTCATTGGACAAAAATGATATTTAATAATATTTTTTTCTATTTTTTGTGCTATTTGCTTTTAGGAAGATTTTTTGCCCTATCTTAATCTAATCTATATTCTATGTTGCATTAGACATACTTATGGTTTTATTTGTAGATTCGCGTATGGATATCAGTGAAGATAGAGAAGGCCGTGTAATTTCTTACATTTGTGACCAAACTGCATATTGTGTGGGCAACAGTTGTCCCCCCGGTTGTAATAATAAATGTGTTTGTGATGGTGGTAGATGTAAGTGTGCTTGAATTTTTTTTTTAAAAGAAAGTTGTTTTTTATTTCTAAATAATATAATAAAATAGTCTCAACCATCATGTCGGATAACAAATGTTGTTGCTCTCAATTAAAGTTTTAATTTTAATTTAGAAGTGAGATTCATAATAGCTTTTATATTACTCTTAATTCATGAAAACATTCATGTGATGCAAATTTTTTTTTTTTTTTGGTTGAATTTGAGACTTTGTGAATGATTAGTATTTTATAATTTTATTTCGAAAGTAACTCCATCTTTTATTCCAAATATTACATTGATACAAACTGAACCAATCCAAAATAAAACTGAAGTCTCAACAAGATAGCAGAGTCACCATTAGTGATAATCCACAATGGCCAAATCTCATAATGTCCACCACCGCACTGTTGCCACTTGCAAACAAACCCAAAATGAGCCTTCTGACAAGTTTATATTGATGAGTTTTTGAAAAACACTTATTAACTAAAATTTTGTTTCTAAAAAAATATATAGTAATATTTTTTTTTATTTTGTCGCTAATTGTAGAACTCTACCGCCTATAAAATTCCACTAAAATTTTAAATTTATTTACATTATTTTTATGGCTAATTGTGTCACAAATTATAGTGCCTGCCAAAAATAATAACATAATTAAGAAACGATAAATTACTTTCGCGTTTAGCTAATATGTAATTGGGTCCTTTAGATTTTATAAATGTATTTTACGGTTTCTAATTTTTTATTCTATTAAATTGTTGATACAAAAATGATATCATCTTTTAGAAGTTTTCTCATCAATAATGTCATCATTTTCAAGCATCTCCGCAAACCAATGACCAGTCATTTGATCGATTTCTTTCGTCCACAAAACATTACTCAGTTGCTAATTGTTGCTTCGTTGTTGCTATATCGTATCATCATCAGCCCCTCGTTCGTAATTAGATCCTTGTGCCTTTTGGTTGTTTTTTGGGCACATTTTACCAGGGGAGAGCAGAATCCAGTATCCGAAAACCGAAAAATTTTTTGGTTTTGATTACCGAAATTTTCACTGTTTTTGATTTTCGATTTGGGTTCAGTATTCAATTAGGATTGTCAAAACTTTCGATTTGTTCAGTTGACCGAAAAACCGAACTAGTTAAACCTATTCTTATTATGCTGCGTCGTTTTATTAAGGGTATAACATTAAGAGCAGCGCATTTCTATTTCTAATCTTCTTTCCACTGTTGTTGTCGTTCCGTTTCTTCTCTTTCTCTTCTTCCTCTTTCTTCTTCTTTAATCTCATCTGATGATCATCGTGTTTCTTCTCTTTCTTTTCTTCTTCTTTCTTCTTCTCTATTTCGTCATCACCAACTAATCTCTCATCTTTCTATTTCTTTAATTTTAGTTAAGGAACCCTAATTTCTGTGTTAGGGATTCTAAGTTTGTGGTTTTTAATTTTCCAGTCAGAATCGTTAAAATCAATTGATGTCTTGCTTGCCGAATTATAACGAAGACTCCACTTTTATTTGATACTCTAATCAAATTCGGTTTGAGAATTCAGTAAAGAAGCAAAATCTGATATGTAACTTCCAAAAAGATCATACTGCTTCAGAAATATAATACTATGCATATTATACTAAGAAAGAGGAATGGAGTAGATGAAAGCAGAAAGATCATTCACTTTGGACTGCAAACTATATTATCCAGTTAGATTGGTTAGTTAAAAGTCTATTTAATTTTATTAATTTAATAGATTTAAATAGAGTTTTAAATAACCAAAAATAGTTCAAGACACATGTAAAACATGCACTGTTAATCGGCTGATGAAAGGGGCTCGTAAGATACACGCCGATAGTACATATAATAACACTACTAGTTGAGCCGCCTTATAAAAAAGCAATCATGGTACAGAGGACTCCATATGTTTTTGACCTTATCATTGAGTTCTAAATTTATATTATTATATACCCCCTTCATCCCTGAATTAGTGTTCTGTTTTATTTTGTTTAAGTTCCATAAAAATTGATAAATTTCTACTAATTGACTACTTACTAGTAATATTTTCAAAATGAAAACAGGAACACTAATTCTATGACAAAGTAGCGGTTCCATATTGTTTTCAAATATCATAATACAGGATTGTGGGACTCTATTAAGGTAGAACCTTATTAAAATTTGTACTTAATTAGTTCGAAATTATCACAACTACTAAGGGTTATCCACATATATACGGGGCCTTAATCCAGCTTCAATGAGTTCAAGTCTTAAACTTGTAGGGCAGCTCAGTTGATGAGTACGCTATGTTCCCTAAGCCTCTAGATGTCATGTCCCATTCTGTATATAGTTAAACATATTTTATGGATCCTCGCCGTTCTTCAGAACATGCATGGGGATGAAAAAAAAAAAAGACTAAATATGAATCATAAAATGGACATTAGCTTGTACATTTTATGGGTTAATTAAAAAAAGTTCTAAGTCTTAAAGAATGGAAAAGGGATCCGATGATGCTTTACTGCTAAGCTAATAATCAATCCAAATGTTTTTATTCTTTTTAGTAACTACCATAAATGACAGATTAACAAATATTCTTACTTTTTCTTTAAAAAAAAAATATGTAATCTTACTTACGTAGAACCGCTTTCGTATGCATTGGACCACGCAAAAAGCAAAGCATTTTGGATGCAAAAATATATGCATAAGTGGAAATCCATTCTTCCAAAGAAATCATATTATAGAGAAAAGGAAAAAGAATATAAAATTGCCATCAAACCCCATTTGTTTGGAAGACAAACTGTTGCTTAGGTCCTTCAAATATTATCATTATTATTCTATTTTGTCAGGCGTAAACATTTATGCTCGTAAATTTGTTTTTATTACC
>CATIWJ010006593.1:0-10383 GCA_949640765.1 Croton laevigatus | reverse complement strand
TCGAATTCGAGATCTATAGAAACACGTTAACGTGATTTAAATCACGTTAACGTGTTTCTATAGATCTCGAATTCGAGAGGCGAGAGATGTAGCCTTGCTCAAAATGAAAATGTGATTTTATGGTTTCTAGAATTCAGTTTTTATTTTTAAAAGTGATTTTAAAAAAGAAATAAAATAAAAAACAAAAATACTTTAACCAAACAGATTTTATTTTATTTTTTAAAAAAAATAAGTGAAAAATAGAAATAAAAAACTATACCAAACGGGTTAGTAGTCAGGTTTTGTATAATATTAGCATGGGAAATGTTAGCAAATAGTTAAGGAGATTTTTATAGAGAAGTTATTTTTTAATAAAATAGTTTATATTTGGGATTTAAGAAAATAGTATACTATATTTTATACTTAGAAAAATAACGCTTTTTTATTATGAATAAAATATTATTATATTTTTTATAGCAAACATTTGTTAGAACAGTTAGCATGGAAATATAAAATAAATAAACGTAATAAACTTTATTGATAAAAATTGCAGATAATTACAATAAATAAATAAAACTGTAAACAGAATATAATAAAGCAATAAATCTTTAACCGAACTTAAACATTTAAACGAAAAAAGAAGAGATGAACGGAAAGCTGAGGGTTGTATGAACAGTCTTCTTAAGACGAGATTTGTCCGTACTAGACAACTGTCTCTCAAGATACAACAGCGAGCGTAGGAGAACACAACCGCGAGCAAAGCTTATCACCGGAACCTAGATCTAGAGACTGCCCAAACGAAAAACAAAAAGGAAATAATTTTCGGATTTTTTATGGAAAAATTTGGAAATTATGAGCAAATTCGGAAGCTGTCTTGTAAAATTCTGATTGCAAAAGTGTTCAACATATAAGACAGCAATTGTTTTTATAGGCAGCCTGTGGAAAGATAAGATAGAAGTCTAGCTGTGTTTAAGTAGGATTCAAATTCAATCTTTGAATCAGATTAAAAGAACTAAACAGATAAGGGATAAGGTTTTAATTCATGTAGAATTAAAACATTGCTAATTTGTATTGAATTAGGACTGTAAAACATGGACAGAAGTAAAAATGGCCAGGCCCGTAGTAAGTCCAATCGGTCCGGCATTCGTGACGAGTACGACGTACTGGCACACTATGGAACTTGCTAGTTCAGGACCGGGATTTGCACCCCCTGCGCACTTCCGTGCGTGAAAGTGTATAATTTATGTTTATATTGTTACACCTTATAAAATGGTCTTTCAATATAAACCACTCTACCATCCCTTATTTAATCAATGTGGGATTTGATGATTTTAAGCCCATTTGAACATTGTTCCAAGCATACTTTGAGATTCAATTTCTCATTCATCTTAAATTTGTTTTGAGCATATAATATACCGTTGGAAAGCTCGCATTGCGTAGAATATATTGATACATTTCACGTTATTCAAATCACAATTTTTTTGTTAAATTATTATGCTCAAAGTTGACAAATAATCACCCCAAATTTCCAACAATCCCTCACATGAATGAAAATTGAAAACGAAACGGAATTTTCAAATTTTGAAGTGGTGATAAGAATCTATAGTCGAAATCTGCATAGGAAAGGTGGGCTTCAACCTTTTAACCTTCCCTTGTGCAAATATGTTTACTTTACTGGCTGACTAGTAGACGCGATGTCCTTGAATTATTCTGCCATTGGTGTAAATGATGACATACCGCACACAAATACCAATATACCGCGGTTTTGGTTCTCATGGTTATGTCCGTTAAGTTCATGGACATCACCTGGTTCTGCGAGAGTTTCATAGAGCTAGGCCCCACTAGCCTCCTTTAAAGCGACCCCACTTCATTCTAACATAGGTGACCTCTTTTGCTCAATCCTTGAAGTACAAAAAGTCATTAAAAGCATAGCTTACCCTTTTTCCACGTTTTATCACTGGTTACATCATAGGAATGGACACAGGGATAAACCCCGACAGTGATCAACAAGGTCTATGTAATTAGGTTGTCCCATTGAACCAAGATCATGGGATCTTGAGTTAACATGGTTGGGTTTTCCTTCATATAACGCCTTAAATATTCATGGGCTTTAGTCTCATTCCTTTCAATGATTTAACAACCTAATCTCGATTCAAACCTTTGGTTAGCAGATCCGCAGTGTTATCCTTTGACCCTACGAAGTCAATAGAGATAACTCCTATTGAGATCAGTTGTCTAACGGTGTTATGTCGACGACACATGTGTCTAGACTTGCCGTTGTACATAACATTTTATGCTCTATTAATTGCTGCTTAATTGTCGCAGTGAATAAAAATATCAAGCACTGGATTTGACCATTCAGGAATATCCTCTAAGAAATTCCGAAGCCATTCAGCTTCTTACAAACTCAGCCTCTATGGTGGATTTGGTTATGATCGTTTGTCTTGAGGATTTCCAGAATATAGCTCCTTCTTCTAAAGTGAACACATATCCAGTTGTTCCTTTAGAGTTTTTAATGTCAGCAATCTAACTAGCATCAAAGTATCCTACCACCACTGCAGGATCTCTTGAATAGTGCAGTCTATAATTACATGTATATCTTAAATACCTTAGTATTCTCACAATTGCCTTCCAGTGAATCTCCCCAGGATAATTGGTATACCTGCTTAAATTGCTTACAGTGAAAGTGATAAGTGCTAGAAGTATATATGTTTTTATATGAAATTATTGTCTAATTTTGATCTATAATTGGTGATTTATTTATTTATTTAGCACTTATGTTATTTAATTTCATTTGTCAGGTCATAGTAAACATTATTGCGGAAAGGAACAAAAATAGAGCAATAATGGCGCAAGATGGGATATTTTGGAAGAATTGAGAAGTGCAAGGGGTGTTTTAGTCATAGAAGATAAATATTTGGACTTAAATGTGATGAGGCAGTAGATGTGGGGGTTGAATTTGAGCTGTGTGAACGATACAGCCGCTGGAAGGGTAATTTTCCAAAACACAGTTCTTATTCTGCGTTTTGGCTGTGGACAGCATTTTGAAGATTTAATTTCTAACTGCAACGCGTGCGTTTTGCTAAGGACGGCTTGGACTAAAACGTTACATAGTCTCGCCGTTTTGACGAAAGCTTTCAGACCTGGAACGTTGCGTTTCAAAGACGATAAGAAGGAAAGTAAAGTGGCTCTCCACGCTGCGTTTGGGGACTTGAAAAACAGAAGGCAGTTGTTAACTTTGACGAAGAGGGAAACGCAATTTGAAACGAAAGAAGTTTGATGAGGCAACGATCTGATCTGAGATGGAGATTCGGTGAGCTGGAGATCTGATAGCCGATTGATGGGGAGATTTGATTTTCAAAACCGATTCTTAAGGGGGATGTTTCGATTTGAATTTGATTTTTCGAAAATCAAATCAAAAGCAGAGTTGGAGACAGACCCAAAATAAGCAATAAAATCTGGTTGATTCTATTCTGGTTTTTGGGAAAATCAAAAATAAAAAGAAACGTGAGAAGCATCGAACAAGGGATGAGAGTGATCGAAGGGAAAAAAAAAGAACAGAGAAGGGTCTGTGAAAATGAAAACGAAAATATAGAACAGGACTCCTAGGAATTTATGGATCGAAAATCAATCGAAAGGTTGAGGAAGCAAATTAGAGCTGATTTTGAATATTATCACGTCTTCAATATCGAGAAGGGGGCAGGAAATCACGATTGAAAAAAGATAAAGTAGAGCAGACCTGAGTTGAAGGCAGTTTCCTTCGATTCTCAGAACGAAGAGGAGGTTCACCGCCAGATTGAAAATGAGAGAGTGACGAAGAAAAGGAAAGAAATCAGCGGGAGCAGAGGTTGAAGACGAAGACCAGGAAAATAAAAGGAAAAAGTTAGTGCAGACCAAAAAAGTTCAAAACGCAAGGTGAATCTGCGTTTTGGGCAAAACTAAGGCAAAGAAACCTAGCTGAAGCTGTGTGTTTTAGCGGATGGATGAGGCAGAAATTCAGTATTTTCTTGGTCTAATTTTGTTTCCTTCTATCTTGAATTTCATTGAAATTTATGTGTTGATGATGAATTGAATAGAGTTAGTGTTTGGAATTTGAATATGAACCTTGAATTTATTTTGCAATTTGATTTGTTTAATTAATTTGACTGTTGTCGATGTTGAGATTTAATTGTGATTAATATTTGCTTGAATTGAATTCTGCTAGCGTTTTTAGTTCAAACTTATTTTTGCAAATTGATATCGAGAGATCCTTTTGTGAATTGATCGCTCACAATTAAAAGGAGTTGCATGCAAACCTAGAGATAGGTCGACATAAATCCTCTGGATTGGAGTCAAATCCAATACTGGGGACTCATAAAACAAAACAATGCGAGACTAGGGGTTTTAATTAGAACGAGAGTTCAATTGATCAACCTAGGATTAGACGTTAATTAGCTCGAGATAGTGATTAACATAATTTAGGAGTTCCTACGGTCCAACGACGATAACAATCAATTAATTCGAACGAGTCGAGTTTAAGTTTTAGAGGAATTCAAAATCTAGACACTACTTGATAAATCTCTGTTGTTTCCTTGTCTCTGAAGTGAATTGCTATTATTTTTGTTTGTTTATTATTTTTAAGTTATAAAATTCAAACGCTTAATTTGTCGGTTAGATAATAGAACGAGAGCTAGTACTAGTACTCGTTAGTCCCTGTGGGATACGACACTCGATACTCCAGTAGCTATACTGCGGAACGATAGGTGCACTTGCCTAACGATCCGGAGCGTAGTCGCTCGGATGAATATCAGAAAGCAATATCAGATCTTGTACAACTCGAAAGGTACATTAGACTGCCTATCATCCTCGCATATTTCACTTGGTTTATGCTTTCACCTTTGTTATTAGATAAGTGTTGACTAATGTCTAACTGAGTTCTAACTACACCAGAATCACCCTTGTTAAACTTATCAAGTATTTTATCCATATAGTGTGATTGAGATAGAATGAGAACGTTAGGTGAACGTTTAATTTGAATGCCTAAAATTACATTCGCTAGTCCTATATTTTTCATATCAAATTTCGAATTCAACATGTCTTTGGTACTCTTTACCATTTTCTCATTGCTTCCCACAATGAGTATATCATTAACATACAAACATAGGATAACATATCCTACATTTATAGTTTTGACATAAACACATTTCTCACACTCATTAATATGATAACCACTAGTTATCATAGCTTCATCAAACTTTTGGTGCCAGTATTTCGGTGCTTGCTTTAAGCCATATAAAGACTTCACCAACTTACAAACTTTCCTTTCCTGACATGAAGTTACGCAACCTTCTTGTTGTTCCATGTAGATTTCTTCTTCAAGATCTCCATTCAGAAAAGCGGTCTTTACATCCATCTGATGTACTTCAAGATTCTGCAAAGCGGTGATTGCAAGAATCATCCTATTGGAAGTTATTCTCAACATAAGAGAATATGTATCAAAGTAATCAAGGCCTTCCTTCTGTCTATAACCTTTTATAACCAATCTAGCCTTATACTTATCCATTGTTCCATTTGCTTTTATTTTCCGTTTAAAAATCCATTAGAACTTAGTGGTTTGGTTTCAGGAGGAAGATCTACTAATTCTCACATATGGTTTTGCAGTATGGAATCCAGTTCACTCCTTATGGCTTCTTTCCATAAAGGACTTTCAGTTAAACTCACAGCCTCACTGTAGGTTCGAGGTTCTGCCTCTATCTGTAGGTTAGAAAATCTGGTCCAAAAGATTTTTCTACCCTTGCCCTTTTACTTCTTCTAGGCTCTACCTCTATCTCTGTATCCTCCTCCAATTGAGGATTCTCTTCAACCACTTGTTGAAGATTTTCAAAATTTTCAACATTCAGTTGTTGAAAATTATGACTATTTTCCCTTTCAATAGTCTCATAAGACCGTTTGGATCCTAATCCATTGTCTCTTTGTTTGTAAGGAAAAACATTCTCAAAGAATGAAGCTTCCTTCTATTCTATGATAGTATTCTTGTGTATCTCTGGATTTTTAGATTTATACACAAGAAAATGATACACATTGCTATGTTCAGCATATCCAATGAAGATACAATCCATTATCTTTGGACCAATCTTTATTCTCTTCGGTAATGGGGCCATTACCTTTGCAAGACATCCCCACACTTTCAAGTAATTATAGAAAGGTTTTCTACTTTTCCATAACTCATAAAGAGTCTTGTCTTGTTTCTTATGGGGTACCTTATTTAAAAGGTAATTAGCTGATAAAATATCTTCTCCACACATGTTCTACAGTAACCCAGAACTGGTTAACATTGCATTTATCATTTCTTTCAACGTGCGATTTTTACGCTCAGCTACACCGTTTGATTGGGGAGAATATGGTGGTGTTACTTCATGAATAATACCATGTTAGGAACAATACTCGCCAAATGATACAACATATTCAGCACCACGATCACTTCTTACCATCTTAATTTTCTTATTAAGTTGGTTTTCTGCTTCTTGCTTAAAGAGAACAACTTTTTCTAATGCCTCATCTTTGCTTTTGAGCAAATATACATAACAAAATTTTATGCTATCGTCTATGAAGGTAATAAAATATTTATTTCCTCCTTTAGTTTGAACAAATTTCAAATCACAAACATTTGTATGTATAAGATCAAGTGGTTTCGAATTTCTTTTCAACAGAATGAAATAAGGATCTGGTTAATTTTGTCTCAACACATATTTCACATTTATGATTTTTATCAAACTCAATTGAGGGTATATGATTTAAGTTAACTAATGGTCACAACGAATCGTAATTTACGTGTCTAAGTCTACCATACCATAAATTACATGACACAACTATATAAAAAGAAGAAGAAATATTCTTATTCATATCAATTGAATTGGACTTACAGGAGATACAATTAAATTTAAACATTTTATTACATTCATATCCCCTACCTACGAATATATCCCCCTTAGACAAAATAAACTTCTGGGATTCAATAACAGTTTTGAAGCCATGCTTGGTCAAAAGACTCCCAGAAACCAGATTCTTCCTCATATCAAGAACGTACAAGACATTCTTCAATATCAATTCTTTTCCATAAGTCATCTTTAAAATCACCGTTTCACGACCCTTGATCTCAGATTGAGCATTGTTACCCATACGAAGCATAATCTCATCATTAGTAAGAGTCAATCCAGCAAAAGACCCTTTATCACAACAAATGTGATCTGTAGCACCAGTATCAAGTCACCACTCTCTTGTATTCGAGTTAACCAAGTTGATCACAGAAACGACTGCATAGAGGTTAATGTCAAACGCATCTTTTGCAATTGCATCCACAGCATTAGCCTTATTCTTATTGTCCTTTTTAGGCTTTCTACAGTCAGAGGACTTGTGTCCCATCTTTCCATAGTTGAAGTATTTCTCATTGAACTTGGGTTTCTTGGAAACGCCTCCTTTCAGTCCTAACTTGGACCTAGCAGACTTCTTGCCTTTCTTAGAGTCTTTCTTGACTTCCATAACATTGGCCTTAGCCTCAAATTGGTTTGAAGCAACGAGGTATTTCTTTTCGGATTTTCTATTATCCTCCTTAATTCGATGTTGAACAATCAGATCCTCGACTGACATCTCCTTTCGCTTGTGCTTCAAATAATTCTTGAAGTCACTTTATTCAGGTGATAACTTTTCGATCATAGCAGCCACTTGGAAGGACTCACTAGTCTCCATTCTTTCAGCGTGCATCCCATGGATTAAGAGTTGGATTTCTTACACCTGACCAACCACAGATTTAGAATCAACCATCTTAAAGTTAAGAAACTGGCCCACCAAGTATTTCTTAGTACCAACATCTTCAGTTCGGTATTTCCTATCTAAGGAATCCCACACCTCTTTTGCGGTTTGTTTGACAAAATACACTTTGTATAATTTAGGAGATAAACCATTTAAAATATGGTTCCTACAAATGTAGTTAGAATGATTCCAGGCATCAACAGCCAACTGAACAAAAACATCCACCACACCCTCAGGTACAACAGGCGGATCTTCTCTCAAAAATCTATGCAACTACATACTAGTGAGATAAAACAGCATCTTTTGCTGCCATACTTTAAAATTCGCACTTCCAGTGAATATCTCTGGTCTTTCTGGCATCGAGATAGGGTGCGAACCTGGAACAAGCCCAGATCCGTTAGGCATCACTAGCCCAGAACTAGAATCGGAAATAGCTAGTTGAGGACCAATAGTACCACTTTGTTCAATTTGGTTTCCAGAACCAGTACCAATAGGATCCTTTGTCCATTTTGATTTTCAGTACTATTGCCACCAACAGTTTGAATCAAATCAGCCATAATCTGAAATTTCAAAACAAATCAAATCAGTAACAAATTTTGAAATATCAACCAAAACAACTAATGAAATCTGAATTTGAATAGAGTAATTCGGTTTAGATATCCAAGTCCAAAAGTTCAAATTTTAGTTCTCCAACGTTAAGGTAAATCCAGTTAGAGTAACCCTATAATTTCTAATCAAATCTCGTCTTAAGATTGTTAGAATCGTTAGTACAGAAATATAAAATAAATAAACGTAATAAACTTTATTAATCAGAAATTGCAGATAATTACAATAAATAAATAAAACTGTAAATAGAATATAATAGAGCAATAAACATTTAATCGAACTTAAACCTTTGAACGAAGAAACAGGAGATGAATGGAAAGCTGAGGCCCGTATAAACAGTCTCCTTAAGACGAGATTTGTCCGTACTAGACAACTGTCTCCTAGGATACAACAGCGAGCATAGGCGAACATAACCGTGAGCAGAGCTTATCACCGGACCCTATATCTAGAGACTGCCCA
Source organism: Croton laevigatus (assembly GCA_949640765.1). Lineage (NCBI taxonomy): Eukaryota > Viridiplantae > Streptophyta > Magnoliopsida > Malpighiales > Euphorbiaceae > Croton > Croton laevigatus. The sequence continues at coordinate 1,551 of CATIWJ010006593.1, read as the reverse complement.
AATGAAAAACAAGAAGGAAATAATTTTTGGATTTTTGATGGAAAAATTCAAAAATTATGGAGCAAATTTGGAAGTTGTCTTGTAAAATTCGGATTGCAAAAGTGTTCAACATATGAGACAACAACTGTTTTTTATAGGCAGCCTGTGGAAAGATAAGATGGAGGTCTGGCAATGTTTAAGTCGGATTCGGATTGGCATTCGCAACGCGTACAACGTGCGAGCACGCCATGAAACTTGTTGGACCGGCTCCTCCGTGCGCGAGAGTGTATAATTTATGTTTATATTGTTACACCTTACAAAATGATCTTTCAATATAAACCACTCTACCATCCCTTATTTAATTAATGTGGGATTTGATGATTTTAAGCCCATTTGAACATTGTCCCAAGCATACTTTGAGATTCAATTTCTCATTCACCTTAAATCCGTTTTGAGCATATAATATACCGTTGGAAAACTAGCATTGCGTAGAATACATTGACACATTTTATGTTATTCAAATTGCAATTTTTCCGTTAAATTCTTATGCTCAAGGTTGACCAATAATCACTTTAATCACCCCAAATTTCCAACAACATTTTCCTAATTATAAAGAATATTGAGCTAATTTTTTAGATACCAAAGTTATGTGCTATTTATTTAAAATTAAACTATAAATTGTGTTATAGCGTCGATCTACACTCCAATGGACTTGAGACCCTCTGTAAGCAACATTCAAATTTTTAGTAATTGGGTGGTGGTGATTTTTGTTCGCTTAAAATTATACTTCCCAAAAGCGACCCTCAAGTGTACGGGGCAATTGTAGTATTTCGGTGGCAACCAAGGTCGTATTCACTCAAGGAATCGCAAATTGAAATTCACTCAACACAATATCACGTAAGCTAAATTAAAAGAAAAATGATTCACTTTGTAATTGAGAAATAAAGATCTTAAAATGAAAATTGAAATTAAATATCAACAAAAACGAAACAAGTTTGATGCAATTTATGAAAAGCGTCTAGGGTTCATAATCCGTAAATTAATCCTTTATGAAAATAAATATACCCAATTAATTATTTTAAAGAACTCGGCTTCCAAAAATTCGATGATAAAAAGAACTCTAATAGCTCTCGCATTCATAAAATACAATTTACCAAAACCAAATTCCACTTAAAGCTTATATCTCTAATTCACTTTAAGTCTTAAAAAGATGAGATCGGGTAATGAAATCAACTTTCGTTATTCATTCAAAACCTACGTCAAGCAAACAGTAATTAAACATTCATTCATAAGCAATTAACCAATCCAATTAAGAAAATAAAAATAATCAAATGGGAATTGAAGCACAAGGTTCATATCCTAATTAACTTCAAGCTACACCCTAGACGAAAACAAATTTAACTTATGTTCACCATTCTAAATCTAAAGAAATCAAGTAAGAAGCAGAAAATAAAAACAATAAATATCATAACCCAAGCAATTTAATTCGTAGAATAGCTTCAGTATGAATCTCAAACCAAACACGAAATACAAATCAATGCACCAACTCTGCAACTTCCTCAAATTCAAATG
>CATIWJ010006575.1:0-16708 GCA_949640765.1 Croton laevigatus | reverse complement strand
GTATGCAAATGTGATTCTTTTGGACAAGCTTGAAAACGAGCACATAAGCAAACACTATACATTATATCGGGTCTAGAGGCGGTTAAATAGAGAAGTGATCCGATCATACCTCTATAAAGCTTTTCACTTATAGGCGTACCCGATTCATCTTTATCTAGCTTGGTAGTTGTTCTCATTGGAGTTTTGCTACTCTTGGAACCTTCCATTCCAAACTTTTTGATAAGTTCTCTTGTGTACTTTGCTTGATTGATGAAAATACCTTCTTTGGTTTGCTTAATTTGTAATTCAAGGAAGAATTTGAGTTCTCCCATAAAACTCATTTCAAATTCATTAGTCATTTGCTTACTAAACTTATCACACAAATATTCATAAGTAGCACCAAAGATAATATCATCAACATAAATTTGTACTACAAGCAAGTCATGCTTATGTTTATGAATGAAAAGTGTAGTGTCAACCTTGCCATTTTCAAAACCATTTTTAATTAAAAAAGAACTAAGTCATTCATACTAAGCCTTAGGAGCTTGTTTAAGACCATAAAGAGCTTTTTCTAATTTAAACACATGATTTGGGAATTTGTGATATTCAAAACCCGGAGGTTGTTCAACATACACTTCTTCCTCAATAAATCCATTTAAGAATGCACTTTTAACATCCATTTGAAAGAGTTTGAAATTCATATGACATGCAAATGCAAGCAAAATTCTAATTGCTTCTAATCTAGCAACATGAGCAAAAGTTTCATCGAAATCAATATCTTCTTCTTGATTATAGCCTTTAGCAACAAGTCTAGCCTAGTTTCTTGTTATGATACCTTTCTCATCAAGTTTATTTCTATAGACCCATTTAGTGCCAATAATAGAATAGTTAGTAGGTCTAGGAACAAGTTTACATACCTTGTTTCTTTCAAATTGATTTAGTTCCTCTTACATGGCTAGAACCCAATTTTCTTCACCAAGGGCTTCCTCAATGGTCTTAGGCTCTACTTGAGATATACATTTGCTCTATCCGCATCGGAATAGCCAACTAGGTCAATGCATGTATTTTTAGGATACCATAAACCTAAGTGCAATGAACCACATAAATATTTAAAAATTCTTTTTACTGTATGCAAATGTGATTCTTTTGGACAAGCTTGAAAACGAGCATATAAGCAAACACTATACATTATATTGGGTCTAGAGGCGGTTAAATAGAGAAGTGATCCAATCATACCTCTATAAAGCTTTTCACTTATAGGCGTACCCGATTCATCTTTATCTAGCTTGGTGGTTGTACTCATTGGAGTTTTGCTACTCTTGGAGCCTTCCATCCCAAACTTTTTGATAAGTTCTCTTGTGTACTTTGCTTGATTGATGAAAATACCTTCTTTGGTTTGCTTAATTTGTAATCCAAGGAAGAATTTGAGTTCTCCCACAAGACTCATTTCAAATTCATTAGTCATTTGCTTACTAAACTTATCACACAAAGATTCATTAGTAGCACCAAAGATAATATCATCAACATAAATTTGTACTACAAGCAAGTCATGCTTATGTTTATGAATGAAAAGTGTAGTGTCAACCTTGTCCTTTTCAAAATCATTTTTAATTAAAAATGAACTAAGTCTTTCATACCAAGCCCTAGGATCTTGTTTAAGACTATAAAGAGCTTTTTCTAATTTAAACACATGATTTGGGAATTTGTGATGTTCAAAACTTGGAGGTTGTTCAATATACACTTCTTCCTCAATAAATCCATTTAAGAATGCACTTTTAACATCCATTTGAAAGAGTTTGAAATTCATATGACATGCAAATGCAAGCAAAATTTTAATTGCTTATAATCTAGCACTAGGAGCAAAAGTTTCATCGAAATCAATACCTTCTTATTGATTATAGCCTTTAGCAACAAGTCTAGCCTTGTTTCTTGTTATGATACCTTTCTCATCAAGTTTATTTCTATAGACCCGTTTAGTGCCAATAATAGAATGGTTAGTAGGTCTAGGAATAAGTTTCCATACCTTGTTTCTTTCAAATTGATTTACTTCTTCTTGCATGGCTAGGACCCAATTTTCTTCACTAAGGGCTTCTTCAATGGTCTTAGGCTCAACTTGAGAGATAAAAGCTGAATGATTAAAAGAGGAACGGGTACTTACACCTTTTGATACTTCACCAATGATGTATCAGAGGCTGCAAAATCTGAGGTAGGGCAGTAGATCAATGGATGAATATACCACTGAATTCTTTTAGTTAGTTGCTCGGAATGAAATACAAAAAACAGAAGACCAGTTGGTTGCGAGATACATTGGAGGGTTGCAAAATCAAATTCAGGATATGATTAACTTATTCGATCCTGTGACTATTTTAGCTGCGCATCAAAAAGCACTGTAGATTGAGAAACAGAGTCATCGAGCAAACAGTTTTGGTAAAATCCTGACTGCTGGAGCATTTAGGAGTGGCAGTCATGTAGTTGAGAGCAAAACAACGAATAGTGGAACTCGAAAAAGGTATGAGTAATTCTAGTCAACTCCCCAGAACTATTGGTAATGGTGGTATTCATTGTTTTGGGTGTGGTGAGACTGGTTATAGGCAGGCCAAATGTCGGAAGACTGCTACCAAGAAAACATTCTTTGCAGAGACAGATGAACAGGATGGCAAAAAGTTGTTGGAGATAGCGGGAGAACCAGTTTTTTACGAGGAGATGTAGGAAGAGGTGGAGGGGAAAAGCTTGAAAAAGTGCTTTAGGGAAGAATAATTTCAGTACTGGTGAAGATAGAGTTAATAATTTTTCTAATGAGATTATTGACTTTATTTGCTCTAATGATCCTACGCTTGCAAATTTATTAATCTTTAAGGAAAATGTCAAGATGATTGATTCTACTTTGAAGGAGTTCATATTTCCTACATTAAGCAAGAAAATATCATTGCTGAAGGCTTCAATGATAGTTTTTATTCTACTTCATTGCAAAATTCGAGGATGAATTTTTTCAGAAGAATGGGTTAATGATGAAGAAGAAGAATCAATTTGTTTCCTTAATTCAACTATCCTTTTCTATTTTGAAAATTGTATATTTATATTCATATTTAGTCTATAATTATTAATTAAATTATATTGTATTAGGATAAGTAATTTGTTTTCTTATTAGATTAGAATATTTATTTTTCTTATTAGATTAGGTTTAGGCTATATTCCTATTTTATCTTTATTTTCCTTATTAGTTAGGTTTATAGTTTTTATTTTGCATATATAATGCATATTTTATTATTTTGTAGGATGGATAGTTTTTTATGTGTTTCGGCCAATAATATGGTTTTCTCCCAGAGTTCGTTTTGGATCCCTAATTGTATTCGTTTGTAATCAATAGAGTTTGGATGTCTAACCTCTAGTATTCACTTGAAATCAATAGAGTTTGAAAGCCATTTGCTGGCATTAATCTTGATTAATCAATAGCTTATAGATTTATTTTGTTTGTATTTATTTCCGCTGCGTCATTTTTCTAAGGGGAACTCAATCCCTGCATGCCCCAAAACTTTTCCCTTATGCTAGAATTTTATTGGTTTTATCTAGAAAAAAGAATTTTTATTGGCTTTGCCAATAACTACTCAAATTCACTCATTTTTAATTATTTTTATTTATTTATTTAGTATTTATAGATATCTAATAAATTTTTTCATCAATAACCAAATAATTCATATGTAAAATTCAACTTTTTTTTTTTATGTATTGTTATATTCATTATTTAATGAAATTTCTCTAATCAATTTACTTGTTATCTTTTATATTTTTTTTCAGTTAATTTATCAAATTTTTTTCTTTTTAAATTACACTTTATAAACATTATTTTCCAATCAATTATCACACACACATATATATATAAATAGACCCACACACAATAGACTCCAAGCATAATTCTAAGAACATCTTTAATGCTAGGATGGATTATGATTGATTTGGCATGTTTTAATAAAAGTTGTTGAAGTGATTTGGATAAAGTTACGGTATATATATTTAACTATTTAAAAGGACTCTCCAATGCTAGACATGCTGCAATTAAATTAAGTGATTATTTGTAATTATTTAAAAATAAAATTTGAATTATAGCTAAAATAGGAATTATAATATGTCATCTTCACAGATTAAATACAACATTGGAGTTTTTTTTTTAATTTTTATAAACTTCCACTTGAGCTTATATAACAACTAAATTTAGCAATCCAAGATAACATTGGAGATGCTCTAAACATATTAAACTGTTGTCCTAACATTTTAACTTAATGCACTAAACTCTGAATTTAATGTTTGAATTTGAACTTAATGTCTACATACTAAACTATTTTTCTTAAATAAATTTTATTAAATTTGATTTTAATATATATATATATTAGAGTCCAAGCATAACTCTAAGCTTAATTCTGAAACATCAAAATGTATTAAAATATTGTCCTAAATTTCTAATCTAATAGTATTGAATTTCGAATTTAATTTCTAAATTTGAACTTGTTGTCTGAATTTTAAACTATTTTTTTTAAATAACTTTAATTAAATTTAATTTTAAATTAATATTTAAAATATTATTTGTTAGATCATACTTATCTTCAATTTTTTTAAAAAAAAAGTTATTACTAAAAATATATCACCGCCCTAATAAAGTAACAATAAATTTGTTTTTACAATTTGATTGTTTATTGTTCTACAAATATAAAAAAAATGAACTAAAATTATAAATTTATACAAATCTCATAAAAAAATATAAATTTATATTATCCTATTTACTAGTAAAAGTATAATTTAAGAAATTTCAAAAAATATAAAAAAAACAAAAATGGAAAAATGTGAGGGACCACAGAAAAAATAAAAGAAAAGTGAAAAGGTGGGGACCATAAGAAAAATGAAACGAAATAAAAAATATGGGGACCACAAGAAAAATCCAAAAAACAAAAATTAAAAAATCTGGGGACCATGTAGAGATGTGGCGAAGGATAAAGGGAACGTGTTTTTTGTGGGAGAAGTATTGATGACATTAAAATTTAGTAAGTGCGATATTTATTGAGGTTTCCTTTTTTACTATTTTTTGCAATAATAAACATTCTTTTTTTTACAAAATTTACATAAGAGACTTAAGAAAATAGATTTCCTTGCCTACTTTTGTAAAGTGGAATGTTTCTATCTATGCCAATTATATAAAAATACCTCTAACTGCCACCGAATTTTTAATAATACCAAAAATTTAACTTTGTTTAGATTATATTCAATTTAAAAAAAAAATAGTTAAATAATATCTAAAATTTGAATTTTGGACTAAACTGAAAAAAAAAAAAACCTAAAATCCCCCTTATTCTGTTTTGACCCTTAAACTTTTGATTCCTTTACATTTAGCTCCCTCCGCTTCATTTTCTTTAGATAAATGACTCTTAAATTTAATTTATCTTTTCAATTTAGTTCAACAGTTTAATTAATTAATTAAATTAGGATTATTTTGAATCTTAAATGTTTTAAGGACCTAAATAAATTATAAGAACACTACAATTAAGTCCAAAATATTGTAAAAATTTATTAAATAAGTTTAATTTGGTATAAAAATATTTAAAGACCTAAATATTTAATATTTGGACATTTTATTAAGGATAATTAACAAAAGATTTAATTTAATAATTATTAATAAAAACTTAAAGATTTAAACAGAAAATAAATAGGAGTAGTTAAACAAAAATAAGTTAGAATCTTTATTTTATAATATAATATCAAATATATAAAGGCATCCTAGTCATTTTGATTCACAATCATATTATATTACTCTTTAGCAATCCTATTTTAATTTATGCAATTAGTTAATTAATTAAATTATCATAGTAATTAAAATTTATATTATGTAAAATTATAAATTCTAATCATACTTTCTACTAAGGAGTAATGTTTTAATTCATGATCATAATTTTATTCGGTTAAGAAATATTATTTTAACTCAAATTTAAATCAAATTTTATTAAGAAATTGTAAAATCTCAAAAATTTTGAGAAAACTTTATTTTCAAAATATATTAAATTTGATAACAAGACTTTTAGTTATTTACTCTTTTATTAAAATCTAAATTTTAATAGAAAAATAAATTAATTAAAAATTAATTATATTCTCTCCAATTCAATATATTATATTCTCTCCAATGACTGAACATTATTTATAAAGGGTGCAATAAAAAAAATTCTTAAACAAATAGACGTTTGCACTGATAACTATTATTAAAATAATACACATAACTATTATTAAAAAAATAATTAAACTAAGACACTTGAAGTATCAAAAAGAGGGGAATGAGATTGGTCTAAACGGTTAATGCTCTATCACCTAGTGCCAAAGCGCCTAGATTTAAATTTTCATTTGCTCATCTCTCCATTCCCCCCTCCCTTACTTATAACTATGTGAAAAAAAAAAGAGTATTTTTTTATAGAAAAATTAACGAGATTCAAATTCAAGTTTATTTATTGTGAAAAAAAAGAAATGAAGTTTATTGCCCTCTTCTTGCTAAACTATATTCTGGTGTAAATAATTATTTATAAATTTTAATACTGTAGTATGTTTTATTTCCAATTTATATAATCATTAACTTTTTAATATCATAAAAATTATGAGAGTTGGTAAGATTTGAATCTTCTAATTAAATTATTGGATTCAATATTAGTAAACAAATTAATTTTTAAAAGAAAAAAAATTAGATAATGTTAGCTAAACCAATAATTGTTTCTCCACAAGGAGCAACGTCGATTTTTCAACAATTGGTAGTTGTGGGTCTTTGCATTGTTTGTCAAAAAACATGTGTTAGAGTTCATTGGATTTTCTATATTATTTCTCAATTCTTTGACAGCTTTAATTGATTACAACTAGGAAGCAGTACTATTGCATCATGTGCACATAGTGTATTTTGGCCATTTGCCTTTAATATATTTTTTCCTCATTTTTTATATTTATTGTATGCGTCCGTTTAAAACTTGATATCAGAGTTTTGTTTCTTGAAAGAGATCTACTTGACTCGACGGAGATTAGATTTGATGTGTATATGGCTTAAAAGATCCGCCCATAGTTATAACCTTTCTAAGACACCTCATGGTTAATCCATATATAAATCCGTCCGGAACACCCCGTAGTTAATCCACATATATATGCAATTTTTAATGTTTGGTTTTTCATGAAAAATCATAAAAAGTGATGAGTTTCAGCCTTTCATAGTCAATATCTTTCTACTTGAAAAATTGTAACAAATCAATGAATGATATTCAAATTATTTTGGCTCATTAGACATTGTTGTTCTACAATCTCAAAATTACAGAGAGGAATGATACAGAGAAGAACGAAGGACTCAAACGGCTACGGTATGTAGAGAATGCAAGTTAAAGATGGGTTTATACTTACCCATTTAGTCTTCGGATCCTACCCATTTAATTATTTTACCTTCATAGTTAGAAAGAACAATACGTATACAGAAATATAGTATTATCACACAATACTGTACAGAATAATCAATCAATGAGAATCAGTAAATTCTCAAAACCACAAAACTCTTCATTATTAAATCAAATTTGAATCATCTGGTAAAAATGCGCTTATACTTTTTTTTTATTCACAACAAAAGTTTCAAAAGGCCATTATGAATTACTCAATTTATGGTAGTTTCTTTCTTAAGATACCTATTAATTTTGTAAAACTTTACATGGTGATACTTTCATAGAAATATGTGTTAAAATCAGTGATAAAATGTGATTTAGAGGAATCAAATTTAATATTTTTACTTCTCAACTCATAAAAATAAGTGAAAAAATTAATTGAACTGCACCGATTAACATTTTTTTAATATATACTAATAATTAGTTTTAAAATGGAAAAGATTTATATTCAAACAAAAACACTTTTCGCTCACCTGTTTTTCAACATTCAATCCAAAAAAACCTTTTGAACTTGGACCTTAGGCAATTGGAGTCTTACCAATCCCTTTCTATTTACTATTTACTGTAACATCAATTTCTAATGTCTTTATCAATCATATGCAATTTAAAAAAAAATCAAGGAAGCATATTGCATTCCCAATAGGCCATTAAACATTTAGAGCATCTTTCTATACAGTTGATATGATAGTTTTACTTTTTATACTGTAGTATATATTTTTTTTAATAGAATCAAAAAATATATATATATTATATGATAATCTATTTCGTTCTCATGTTTTAGAAAATTTATACTATTTTATTATTTTTCTCATCTAAAATAAAGACAAAAATCAACAAGTCATTGTCTCATCTAAATCATTTCTTTCCTTGATTATAAATATGACATTAGTTTTGACTGAAACAATACCTATTTGTTGAAAAATCTAAAAGTCGTTTGATTGACCAATTGATCTTTTTGCCATTTTAAAAAATATGTATTATTTTAGTCAAAATTAGGGTCATATTTGTACTTAAGGTAAAGAGACGATTAGGATGATACATAACTTATTAATTTCCGTCACCGTTTTCGGTGAAAAAGGACAAAATAATATTATTTTTCTAAACCACATAGACAAAATAAAATATTATGTGAAATACAAGGACAAATTAGTTCAATCTCCAAAATACAAGAATAAAATTATATTTTTTCCTTGAATAATTGATTATAAAATGTTAAATTTAGAAAATACATCTCTAAACATTATGTTACCAAATATTATGTGAAATAGTATTTAGAAAAAAATATTGAAAATTAGTAGTTAAGAAGCTTATATATATGTTGAAGATAACCGATGACCAAAATTTGTTTTATACAGTGTTTATTAATTAAAGATATATGGAGGAAAAAAATAAATAAATAAAGAGAATGTAAAATTATTAAAATTAATTTTTTATTATTTTTATTAAAATAAAATGGAGAGAAATATGGAATTATTTCTTCCTCCATAGTTCATACTACTATCTTAAATTTAATTATATTTAAAAAATTTATAAATAAAATTCATAAAATTTTGAAATTATTTATCAAACCTTGCGTTTATTGACTTGTTGTTTATAATTATTCATGAAGTATAGTTTTTTAAAAATAAATTAAAAACTATTTATTAGAATTGATTGATAAATAATTTATAAGTTCTTATAAATAGCTAAAATATAAGTAATAAATTACTTCTTAATTTTAAACTACTTATAAGTTAATTATGATAAACACATCAATAAATTGCTTATTTGAACAAAATCATATTCACTGCAATTTGTGAAGTTAGCTAATAAAGAGAATTTATCTTTAACAAATATTTGCTAAAACGGTAATAATACTTCTTTGAAAATATCATACCCCTAACATATTTGTAATTTTATAAAAAAAATAAAAATTTAAACCATATTATAATATAGTCCGATCAAGTAAAAATAACGCCTAAAAAATCCAAAGAGATTCTTAAATAGAGAAAACTGACAAAAACATTTAAGCATATAAATCAACTAATAAGAGCATCTTCAATGCAACATGAAATTAGTCTTGTGCACATGACACATAAGCAAAATAGAAGACTTTTTTTTTTTAAAAAGCTCTCCAATGTTAATGTCCATTTAGAATGTTAAGCTTATGTGGAATTGGTATTGTCAATGTCACTTTCTACTTCTAGAAAGCCTTCTTGACAATATCTACATTTAATGTTGTATAGTGATTGGTCAAAAATTAAATTTTAATTCTAAGAAATAAGAAAAAAATAAACTAGAAAGTGTTGCATTGTAGATGGAAATTTTAAAGTGGGTGTATGTTCATAGACATTTGTGCACATTGCTTCTCACACTTTCTATTATGTATGACACATAAGCTAATAGAAAATGTTGTATTGGAGATGCTCTAAGTTTTGTGAATGCAATTGTGATAAAATACAAACTTTTATATTAATAAAGAAGGTCTTGGAATTTGCATTTTTTGCACTACTAAACCAAACTTTACTCACTCTCATTCACTATCCCATTTTGAACAAAGTTCCCTCTCTCTTTTTAAAACACTTGACTCTAACACTAAAACTAATAAAACTCCTCCAAATCATCAACTATACCAATAGTTACAGGGTAGGGTATCTCTCAAATAGGACCCACTTCCCTCCAATCTCCCCCTTCAAAATCTCTTCTCCACTCTCTTCCCTTCTTGAAAAACCAGAACCCTAAAAAATGCTTCTTTTCCTTTCTTTTCTCTTCCTCTCCTTCCCTTTTCCTTCTTTCTCCTTAAACCAAGAAGGCCTTATTCTGCAACGAGTCAAACTCGGCCTTTCCGATCCCACTCACGCCCTCGCTAACTGGAATGAACGCGACGACACTCCATGTAACTGGTTTGGTATCACTTGTGACTCTGTAACTCGCCGAGTTTACTCAGTTGATCTCCGCGATTCATTTCTCTCCGGTCCTTTCCCTACCTTCCTTTGTCGCCTTACTCATCTCACTAACGTGTCGTTTTACAATAATACCATTAATGGAACCCTGCCCGTCGATCTCGCCACGTGTCAGAATCTCCAGTCCTTGGAGCTGGGCCAGAATTTTTTAGTGGGCCCTGTTCCTGATTTTCTCGTCCAGCTTTCGAATCTCCGGTACCTTGCTTTGGCGGGAAATAATTTAACCGGCAATATTCCGGCTAAATTTGGAGAATTCCGTCGGCTTCAGACGCTGAATATAGCCGGTAATTTCCTCACAGGCACTATTCCGGCAGAGCTTGGTAATATTTCCACTCTTGAGGATATACTTCTCGCTTATAATCCGTTTAAACCGAATCCGATACCGGTTCAACTCTCCAACTTAACGAATCTTAGACAGCTTTGGCTTGCCGACTGTAAACTCACTGGTCAGATTCCGGCAAGTCTTCTGAGCGGGAAACGTCGGCTTTGGGACTTGGATTTGTCTCAGAACCGGCTCACCGGCACTATCCCCAGTTCACTCACTGATTTGATGGGAGTAATACAAATTGAGCTCTTCAACAACTCTTTGTCCGGCGCACTTCCGACACGATTTTCGAACTTGACGAAGCTTAGAAAAATCGATTTATCAATGAATGATTTGAGCGGATCGATTCCCACTGAGTTAGCTGAGTTGGAACTCGAGTCACTGAATTTGTACGAGAACAGGTTCGAAGGAACTTTGCCAGAGAGTATAGCGAATTCCCCCAACTTATATGAGCTCAAATTGTTTAACAACAAGCTAACGGGTCGATTACCTAGTCAACTCGGGCAGAACTCGCTATTGCACTCTCTAGATGTGTCTTACAATGGATTTTCCGGTGAAATACCGGAGAATTTGTGTGCAAAAGGAGCTTTAGAAGACTTAATTTTGATATACAATTCATTTTCCGGGGAAATTCCGGAAAGTCTGGGAAAATGCCACAGTTTAGGCCGTGTTAGGTTAAGGAACAACACAATTTCCGGGGAAGTTCCAGAAGAGTTTTGGGGGCTGCCACGATTGTATTTGGTGGAGCTAGTTGGGAATTCATTTTCCGGGAAAATTTCTAGGAAAATTGCTTCTGCATATAATCTTTCTGTTCTGCTGATTTCAGAAAACAGATTTTCTGGGGAAATTCCAATCGAAATTGGTTTTCTAGGGAACTTGATTGAATTTTCTGCAAGTAATAATGTGTTTGATGGTTCAATCCCATCAAGTTTTGTTAATTTAAGTTCATTAAATAGATTAGTCCTTAATGGAAATGATTTATCAGGTGGATTTCCTCAAGGAATTGCAGGTTGGAGGAGTTTGAATGAGCTTAATTTAGCAAATAATAAGCTTTCTGGTATAATCCCAAATGAAATTGGGGATTTACCAGTGCTTAACTACCTTGATCTTTCCGGGAATCGCTTTTCCGGGAAAATCCCATTAGAGTTGCAGAAATTGAAACTCAATTTGTTAAATCTGTCAAACAACAGATTCTCTGGAGAACTTCCTCCTTTGTTTGCCAAGAGCATTTACAGAAACAGCTTTGTTGGTAATCCAGGTTTATGTGGTGATTTAGAAGGTCTTTGTCCTCAAATAACCGAATCGAAGAAGAAGCTCAGCTATTTATGGATTCTTCTATCCATTTTCGTACTTGCTGGTTTGGTCTTTGTGCTTGGAGTTTCCTGGTTTTTCTTAAAGTACAAGCATTTCAAGAAATCGAAGAAAGGAATTGTAGCGATATCCAAATGGAGATCTTTCCATAAACTGGGTTTCAGCGAATGTGAGATTGTGAATTGTCTGAATGAAGATAATGTGATTGGAAGTGGAGCTTCTGGTAAAGTCTACAAGGTTGTTCTTAGTAACGGCGAAACTGTAGCAGTAAAGAAACTAAGTGGAGGAAGCAAGAAAGGTGATGAAATTTCTACTGCAAATTCTGATAAAGATGAATTTGAAGTCGAGGTCGAAACTTTAGGCAAGATTAGGCATAAGAACATTGTTAGATTATGGTGTTGTTGTAATAATGGGGATTGTAAGCTTCTTGTTTATGAGTATATGCCTAATGGAAGCTTAGGTGATTTATTGCACAGCAGCAAAAGTGGCTTGTTGGATTGGCAAACTAGGTTTAAAATTGCTTTAGATGCAGCAGAAGGTTTATCTTACTTGCATCATGATTGTGTTCCTCCGATCGTTCATCGAGACGTGAAATCGAACAACATTTTGTTAGATGGCGATTTTGGAGCTCGAGTTGCAGATTTCGGAGTTGCGAAAGTTGTTAGAGGTGTTAATAAGGGGATAGAATCCATGTCTGTGATTGCTGGTTCTTATGGTTACATTGCTCCAGGTATATTCAACTTTTCCCCATTATTATTCATTACTAATGAACGCATTATCAATTAGATATTAGAATTTGATGAAACGTTAATGGGTTAGTGTATTGAAAATATCCTTTAAGCAATGGAATTTAGTGTTTTAAATGGAATTTGCTGATTCAATCATGCCATGTTCTTATGAATATTGTCATTTTGATTAAATCTGTTAATTTTGATGCAGAATATGCTTACACTCTAAGAGTAAATGAGAAGAGTGACATATACAGTTTTGGAGTAGTCATATTAGAATTGGTAACAGGAAAAAGGCCTATAGACCCAGAATTCGGAGAGAAAGATTTGGTAAAATGGGTTTACACCACATTAGACGAAAAAGGAGCGGATTCTGTAATTGATTCCAAGCTAGATTCTAGTTTCAAGAATCAAATATACAGGGTTCTTGATGTCGGTCTCCGGTGCACGAGTTCGCTTCCCATTGGTCGGCCTTCGATGCGAATAGTAGTGAAAATGCTGCAAGAATCTGGTGGTGTTGCAGAAATCAAGCCAAAGTCCATTGCCAAAAATGGGAAGCTCTCTCCATATTACAGTGAAGAAGCAACTTGTGAAGAAGAAGTGTAATTAAAGAGCTTAGGTGAGAGTAGTAAAGAGAGTTGCTAGTTATCATTTTCATTGCTTTGCTATCTTTTAGTGTTTGATTTCATAGGGCAAAGGCAATGCAATGGAATGAGTGATGCAATGGCATGAAATTGGTAGATAGACAAGATAGATTGGTTCCTTTCATGCTCTCTTTTAAAAGTATAAAGTGTATATTAATTTCTTTTTAGATGTATCCGTTTATAACCCCGGCTAATTTAGATTCTAGCACTATCAAGTGTATTAGTTTAGGGCTTTAGTCATTATTGCTAATGTAAACGTAAAAGGTCCTTAGTCAAAAAATGAAACACGTCTCTTTTCAATTAGCAATAGTAACTATAATAAAATGACATCTTTTGACTTATTAAACTTGAAGTTGAGCATAACTTATTATATTTAAAAGAGTCTTGATTTTTGGACTCGAATTGAGCTCGAGTTTAATTTTTTCTTTTTTAAGCTCGAGTTCGACTTAGCTTAGCTACTGCTCTAAATACACTTGCTTTAATCTCATAATCTTATATATATGACTGAAAGGTTCCAACAACTGGCAAGCAACCTTTGTTAAATCGATGACCGGCCCACCATTAATGAGAAATATTGAATTCTGAGTGTAAAAGATAGAATTTGTTAGAGGGAGCACAGCATTTATCAGAAAATGACGCTATGCCCGACTACGTTGACTACTTTGATTTTTCTATTTATCTACACATAAAGTTATCTTCTAACTTTTTTGTGGTTGATAATGAGTTTTTGGATAGTGATTTTATATATGTTATGTTAAAAAAAAAAATAAAGATTTTATATATGTTACAAACTTTTTAAATTGAAACAACTTTTTTAATTTTATAATATAAGACTCTAAATATTAACCAAAATGGCATACTGGACTGGACTAATAGAAAAAGAAGTAACGGACTATATACATTAGGCCCGCCAGAATTTGGACATACCCCCAAGATAAGGGTTTAAAATGGCTTAGTTGGACCAATATTTCTGCCACCGTGCAGGTTTCATTCAAATGCTCCAAAACAGAAAGTACATCCATTTAAAAAAAAAAAAAAAATTTAGAATTGAATATATATTTACAGGTAGACAGGAATTTAACATACCATATGGACCAATTCAAACAATTTTATTTAAGTTTTAACTTAGGTTCATTTAAAATAATTAACTTTATTCTCAAATTCATAAATTAAAAAGGAAAATTTATAAAAACTTTTCTGAGTATTTAAAAAAATTATAAAAATCTTCCTATAATTTTTTTGGTAGACAAATTTATCCCTATGTTTTAAATTTATTGGACAATTTGATTCTTCAATCTATTTTTCTATTAAAGTAACAGTAGAATCAAATTATCAAATAGATTTAAAACATATGGATAAACTTGTTCGCTTGAAAAATCATAGGGAAATTTTTGTAGTTTTTATTAAAATTCAGGGAGATTTTTGTAAATTTTCCATTAAAAAAATCAAGTTTATACTCACTTTGATAAATTTAAATTTAAATGTGTCAACTTTGAGCTCAAACACGGATTCAATAAATTAAAAAAAAAGGAAAATTTTACAAAAACCTCTCTAGCTTTAGCATATTCTATATTTTTCTCCCTAGTTATTTTTTTTTGGACAAAAATCTCCCTGCATTTCAATTCTATTGGACAAATATACATTTCTATCTACTTTTTCTGTTAAAATAATGATAGAATGACCAAAATATAATTTTTTTCGGGCTGTTTTGAAAAAATTCAAGAAATGAAAGATTAAAATAGAAATTTTCCTTGGCTGTCTTCTTCTTCCTTCAGATGTGCCCTAATTGCCACCGCCATGAATAGCCACCGGTGCTGCCTGAAGAAAAGCTCCGTCACCATTAGAAGAGACCCCGGTGGTCAGGCAACGTATACTGGCCATCTATCCTTCCACTGACGAAGGCTAGGCGGTTTAAAGTTCAAAGCTACTTCATGGCTTCGAAATTCATGGTTTTTTTTCCGATGTGAGAAAGAGAACAATTTTGATCCCAATTGGGCATCATCTGACAAATGCATGAAGAAGGGAAGAAACGATTTTGATCTCAGATGATGCCCGTTAATTAGGCTTATTGAATGATTTTGATCTCAGAAAATGATTCAAGTGGGTACTTTAAGTTTTGATCTCTAAAATCGTTTTCTCAACTGGGTTCCCTCAAAATCATTTTCTGGCAAGCCTTTCAAAGTAGCTTTGAACTTCAAACCACCTAGCCTCCGTCGATGGAAGGATAGATGGCTAGTAAATGTTGCCTGACCACGAGGGTCTCTTCTGAAGGTGACGGAGCTTCTTTTCAGGTAGCACCAGTGGTTGTTCATGGGTGGCAGCGATTAGGGCACATCTGAAGGAAGAAGAAGACAGCTAAGGAAAATTTCTATTTCAGTTCTTCATTTCTTGAGTTTTTAACCGTTATTTTAGCGCAAAAAAAAAAAAAAAATAGACAAAAGGGTATATTTGTCCAACAGAATTGAAATGTATATAGATTTTTTTTTTTTAAAATAACCAGAAAGGAAAATATAGAATATGCTAAAACTTAGGAAGGTTTTTATAAATTTTCTTAAAAGAAAACTACTTTGTTATTTTTTTAAATAATTATACGATAAGTGAGCAGAGTTAAGAATTATCATGAGAAGATGGATAAAAAGTTAAGGCCATGTTTAGTTTTAGAAAACATTTTTTATTTTTTATTTTTAGTTTTCTTTTCTTTTTCTATTTTTTTCAGTTTTCTATTTTCTAAAATAGAAAACAGAAAATAAAAATAATGTTCTAATAATTTTGGAATATTGGAAAACATGGCAATATTGGAAACATCTTTTTATCATTGGAATATTGGAAAACACGCTTATATAGGAAAACATCCTTTTATTAGGTTTTTAACATCTGTTATAATTTGAAAAACTAGAAAATAGTTTTTTAATTTTTTAAAATTGAAAAAATTTTATAACTAAACAACAAACTCCACTTCCTGTTTTTTTTGGAAAAATTTTCTGAAAAACATGCCATATTTTCCAAAATTAAACAGGGCCTAAATTTTTGTATTTTTTTAATTTATAGTTCAACTTTTTAAGGAAAGTTAAACTCCTAATGATGTGAGTTCCATAACTATTTTTCAAAAGTACTTTCCCGTTTTGATAGTAAAGTATGTATTAAAATAAAAAAAATCATTCTAATTCTACTTATTAATTTTTTTCTTCTAGAATAATTCTATTTTTATCCAAATACGATAATTCAACTTTTTTTTATTTATTTTTTCAAAAATTTACTTTCTTAGGAACATAATTTTCTTTAAAAAATTTAAATTCTAGTGACCAAATTGCCCTAAAGTTTTAAAAATCTACACTACAAT
>CATIWJ010006550.1:0-18394 GCA_949640765.1 Croton laevigatus | reverse complement strand
TAGAATTTAATTGGGTTGGTATATTGAAATATACTACCTCCATTTTTATGATATGTTTACATTTCTGTTTTTGAGTGTTTTTTTGAGTTGTTTACATTTTCATTTATAGTAAGTTTTGTAATTGTTTATTATTATTATTTTTATTGATATTGATGAAAAAGTAAGTTTTTTAAAGGGTTAGTAATTATTTATTATTATTTCTGTATTGGTATTAGTAAAAAGTGAGTTTGTATTAATATTGGTGAAATAGTGAATGTAAAGAAATGAAAAAAATAGAGGTAGTAATATTAATAATCGATACACTAAATTATCTAATACACCAAACTTATAGACTAAATTATGATTATCTTTGTTTTATAAAACAGAACAATTAATAGTATTGATCTAGGAAAATTTTACACTTAATTCTATAACTTTTTTCTTCCTTAAAAAAATCCTTTTCAGCATGAATTATTTTTACTCTGAATAAATATTATTTGCAATATATAAAATAATAATAATCGTCCAAAAAAAAAAAATTCTGAAACTTTCTATCTCCACGTAAAAACCAACCAACCAAATTGATTACTGTTTAAAAACTTGTTGGTGTATTATTATAAAACACTGTTTACGTACCCCTAAACAGCAGAACGCCATGCTTAATTAGAGACTAGAGAGAGACAAGATAGAGATTAATTAGGAGAGGTTAGTGACAGAAATTAATGATAAAGAATTGGTTTTAGAGAGAGAAAGGATATCTCTTTAATAATGGAGGTATAGACTAGAGAGAGAAAGTGAAAGAGGAAGAGAGGGAGAGGCACATGGCATGTGAGGAACAGCTGTGTCCACTCCTCCTCTTGATAAATACCCTTCTCATCTTCCTTACTTCGTCTTTTGACTCTCTTATTCTCTCTAATAAAACCAAAGAAAAAACAAACTTTCTCTCTCTAAAACCAGAGCTTGTAACTCCTTCCTCCAATGGCAGCTTTGAAACCCTAACTATACCACTACTTTTTTGAGTACCCTTCTGGACAAAAATGAAAACCCATTTCTCTGTTTTGCTTACATCTTTCTTTTTTCTGTGTATTCAAGCTTTCCCATTATCGTCATCTTTTATCTCTGCAAACAGAGATACCCAGAATCTTATCAGCTTCAAAAACGCTCTCCCCATCCCATCTTTACTTCCTAGCTGGCTCTCTAACCAAAGCCCATGTAGCTTTTATGGAGTTAAATGCGAAGAAACAAACAGAGTCTCCTCCGTAAACCTCTCTTCGATTCCTTTGAGCACTGATTTTCGTACAGTGGCTAAATTTCTTTTCACTCTTGACAAGATTGAGACCCTTTCTTTGAAATCATCAAACATTTCTGGCTCCATTTCTTTCTCTCCTGGATCTAAGTGCAGTTCAGTTTTGAGCACCTTAGATCTATCTGACAATGTTATATCAGGTCCTATCTCTGATATAGCTACTTTAGCTTCTTGTGTATCCTTGAAATCTTTGAATCTTTCTTCTAACTCACTTGATTTTGCTGTAGAAGAGAAATCTGGTGGGTTGAAACTTAACTACTTGCAGTCTTTTGATCTTTCTTTTAATAAGATTATAGGCCCAAATGTTGTGCCATTTATTCTCTCTGGTGGCTGCAATGAGTTGCAGTACTTTTCATTGAAAGGAAATAAAGTTAGTGGAGATTTGGATTTTTCTAATTGCCAGAATCTGCAGTTTCTCGATCTCTCTTCAAATAATTTCTCTGTGGGTATTCCTTCATTTGGTGATTGTTTGGCTTTGGAGCATCTTGATATTTCTTCAAATCAGTTTTATGGTGATCTTGCTCGTGCAGTTAGTGGTTGTACTAAGCTCAAGTTCTTGAATGTGACTACAAACCATTTTTCTGGTTCAATTCCGTTGGTTCCAACTGGGAAATTGCAGTTTCTTTATTTTGGAGGCAACCATTTCGTTGGACAGATTCCTCTGCATCTCATTGAAGCTTGTCCAGGTCTTATTGAACTTGATCTTTCCTCAAATAATCTTACTGGTTCTGTCCCTAGTAGTTTTTCTGCTTGTACTTCATTGGAATCTTTTGATATATCTGTCAACAACTTCACTGGTGAATTGCCAATTGATACTCTTTTGCAAATGACTGGTTTGAAGAATCTTGATTTTTCATATAACCGGTTCACTGGTGGTTTGCCTAATTCTTTGTCGAAACTCACCAGTTTGGAGTCCTTAGATCTGAGTTCTAATGGCTTATCTGGTTCTATCCCTGCTGGTTTGTGTCAAGATCCGAGGAACAACCTGAAAGAATTGTTTCTTCAAAACAATGTATTTACCGGCTCTGTTCCTGCTAGTTTGAGCAACTGTTCACAGCTTACATCGCTTCATTTGAGTTTCAATTATCTTACAGGCACAATCCCTTCCAGCTTAGGTTCGCTTTCTCAGCTTCGTGATTTGAAGCTTTGGTTTAATCAGCTCCATGGAAATATCCCACCTGAGATAATGAGCATACAAACACTAGAGACTTTGATTCTAGACTTCAACGAGTTGACTGGAGTCATACCTCCTAGTATCAGCAACTGTACGAAGCTCAACTGGATCTCATTGTCTAATAATTGGCTGACTGGTGTAATTCCAGCATCTATTGGAAAGCTCTCGATTCTAGCTATTCTTAAACTGAGCAACAACTCATTTTATGGTGCAATCCCACCAGAGCTTGGTGATTGTCGGAGCTTGATTTGGTTGGATCTCAATACCAATTTATTGAATGGGACAATCCCACCTCAGCTATTCAAACAGTCCGGCAAAATTGCGGTGAATTTTATCACCGGAAAGAGATTTGTGTATCTTAAGAATAAGAAGAGTGAATGGTGTCACGGCGAAGGTGATCTGTTTGAGTTTGCTGGAATTAGGGAGGAACAGTTGAATAGAATCTTGACAAGGCACCCTTGTAATTTCACTCAAGCATATGGAGGTCATACACAGCCCACATTTAAAGATAATGGTTCAATGATCTTTCTTGATCTTTCCTACAATTTCTTGTCTGGTAGCATTCCGAAGGAGATGGGGACCATGTCCTATCTTTATGTCTTGAACTTGGCTCACAATAATTTATCTGGTAACATTCCGCAAGAGCTTGGAAGGTTGGATGGCCTTAACATTCTAAACCTCTCTAACAATAAACTGGAAGGGGTGATTCCTCAGTCAATGACTCAGCTTTCATTGCTTACCGAGATTGATATGTCCAACAATGATCTCACTGGACTGATTCCTGAATCAGGCCAGTTTGACACATTTCAACCTTCCAGTTTTGCCAACAATTCAGGGCTTTGTGGGATACCACTCACGCCATGCGGACGAGGACCAGGATTAAATGCAAATTCTCAGCATCAGAAATCTCATAGGAGACAAGCATCTCTTGCTGGGAGTGTGGCGATGGGATTGTTGTTCTCACTCTTCTGCATCTTCGCATTGATTATAGTTGCTGTTGAGACAAAGAAACGAAGGAAAAAGAAAGACTCAGTTCTTGATGTCTATATTGACAACCATTCACACTCTGGGATAGCAAATACTAGCTGGAAGCTCATCGGTACACGTGAAGCTTTGAGCATCAACCTTGCCACATTTGAGAAGCCATTGCGGAAGCTCACTTTTGCAGATCTTCTTGAAGCTACAAATGGTTTCCACAATGACAGTCTTGTAGGCTCTGGAGGTTTTGGGGACGTATATAAGGCTCAATTGAAAGATGGAAGCGTTGCAGCCATAAAGAAACTAAAACATATAAGTGGTCAAGGTGACAGGGAATTCACTGCTGAAATGGAGACCATTGGGAAAATCAAGCACCGGAACCTTGTTCCGCTTCTTGGGTACTGCAAAGTCGGGGAAGAGCGACTCTTGGTGTATGAATACATGAAACACGGAAGCTTAGAAGATGTTTTGCATGATCAAAAGAAATCTGGGATCAAATTGAACTGGGCTGCAAGAAGGAACATTGCACTTGGGGCTGCAAGAGGATTAGCCTTTCTTCATCACAATTGCACACCGCATATCATTCACAGGGACATGAAATCAAGTAATGTTTTGCTTGATGAGAACTTGGAGGCAAGAGTTTCTGATTTTGGAATGGCAAGGCTAATGAATACAGTTGATACACATTTGAGCGTTAGTACGTTGGCTGGTACACCTGGCTATGTCCCCCCTGAGTATTATCAAAGCTTTAGATGTTCTACAAAAGGTGATGTTTATAGTTATGGAGTAGTTTTGCTGGAGTTGTTAACAGGAAAAAGGCCGACAGACTCAGCTGATTTTGGTGATAACAATCTTGTGGGGTGGGTGAAGCAGCATGCAAAATTGAAAATAACTGATGTTTTCGATCCTGTACTAGTGAAAGAAGATCCGAGTCTAAAGTTCGAGCTTTTACGCCACTTAGAGGTGGCGTGTGCTTGTTTGGATGATCGGCCATGGAGAAGACCTACTATGATTCAAGTAATGGCAATGTTTAAAGAAATACAAGCAGGGTCAGGCCTTGACTCACAATCCAGCATTGCGACAGAGGACGGAGGCTTTAGTGCAGTTCAAATGGTAGAAATGAGCATAAAAGAAGACCCTGAAACCAGGGAAGCAGGAGTAGAGTGAAGAAATCAAATTTTCCAGTGAAATTCTTTGAAAGGCAGAAGGTGGTGATGATTGCCACACAATTTTCCCTCTTTTATTACCACTTGAAAATGACATTAAAAGGAAGGAAAAAGAAAAAGAAAAGCAAATGTCTTTTGTATCTCTCTACCATTTAGCGCATGTATAATGTACCTCCCCGTCCCTCCTCCCCCTTCCCTTCCTGCAAAACTCTGTTATTTTATACTTCAAAGCTTGTTTTAAATGTGTAAATACACAGTTTCAGTTGTTATAATGTTCTGGGTCTTTTTTCACAAGTTTTCTGGTTTTTTTTTTTTTTATGTTTAGCTTTTTGGATTCAGATGTAAATCCTGAAAAAGAAGGTGCTGCTGTTCTGTTCTATGACTTCAAATGATAGTGACCAAGTGAAGGGTTTCTAGTATATCTCTTCATTTGTTCTCATTCTCTTCTTCCTTATGCTATATTCTGTAACTTTTGTTCCATTTTCAGTATATGGCAATGTCGAAAAGTGGCGTATATAACTTTAACCGACACGCCGATTCCTTGTATTAAGGACTCTCCTTCCCTTTTACATTAGTCATAGTCATTGAAAATACTTCTGTAGACTGAATACCCATATAACAATTTACGTGTATAGTTATTGTTTGTGTACCCCATTAAATAGTTGCTTGATGTTCATTGTTTGTATATCTCTAATTAATATTTGGTTGTCATTATATATATATATATATATTTTTTTTTTTCATTGAAAGGATGTTCTTTTATTTGTTTACGTCAATTATTGATTATTTTTTTATTTGGAAGATAAAAAGGGAGAAAAGAAGAGGGGATTCAGGATTCTAAAATCATTATAGATAGATGATAAAGAAAATTTTGATCTAAACTTTATTCAAAGTGTTCACATAAAAAAGCCGGGAAGGAAGGACGGCTGGTTGGGCCCAAAATCTATAAAATCAAGTCCCAATCTCATAATTAATAAAAAAAAAAAAACCGTACACAATTAAAATTACTTATAATAAAAAAATAATAATTGGCATGCAAATAAGTGTGAAGAAAGATTAGCTTGTAAAAAAAAGGTAAAAAAATTGATGATTTTGAAAAATTGCATCATTTGTCTCTTTTTGATGTACATTGTGCATTGCACGTGCTCTTCAACCATGCACATGATAGTTTTCCTTTCTGGCTAGGAAAGTGTGTACCTCTTTGGCTTCTCCTTAGTTTTCTTATTAAACTATGTATACATGTACTACAGTACTACCTCATATTAGTATAATATGAGTATCTTTTTTTTTTATATGTTATATTGATTTATTAATATTATCTTGCAAGTTGTAGAAGTATTATTATTATTATTATTATTATTTTCCTGGAAAAGTGCATCAACCCCACTTAAATCAGCGATGCGTGTTTTAGGGTTCATTTGTTTAACCTTAAAAATTTTAGATTTATATGCTAATCTATTTTTTTTTTTTTAAGGTGAGTGTATGCTGACTATTTTTTTTCATACGAAAGAGGTCAATAATGGATTGAGTAATATTACAGGTTATTGTAGATACGAGTTCAAAATTGATTTTGAGAAAATAAAAACCTAGAAAAGAGAACTCACAGAACACAAAAAATAATTTTAAGGACTTGCCATCTTAATTTATCATTTTGAAGTAAAACTAAATAAAGATTTAATTTGAAAAAAAATAACTTCATTTAACCCAAATGGTCAAAAAATAAAAAACCTCATGTTTTGCAAAAAAAAAAAAAAAAAGGCCTTAATCTCTAATAAAAGTAGATTTGGAGACTAAGTTTTCAGAAATTGGGTAAAAATAAAGAAAAGAAAAAATAATTAATTTGAGAGAAAATCGATTTTCAAGGGATAGATAACAATAATGTATGAATAAAACAAATAATCACATAAAAGCAAAGAGTTAGTCAAAAGGAAACAATAAGGAGCATTAAAAAAAAAAAGGAAACAATAAGGAGGAAAAATTATCCTAGATCTTGGATCTGGGATAGTTTAATGTGGATCACTTGTTATTTTGTTCGAATTATGACCTAAACGTTATTCTTGCACGAAAACACTCAGCAAAACAATGTAAACAGAAAAAAGAAAATATAATAAACTGAAAATAAGCATGTGCCAACACAAAATAAACATAGAAACAACTTGTTGTCAAGCTTGAAACCTGATTTGAAACTGGTTCTAGACCACTTGTAAACCAAAAATAATAAAAACGAAAATAGAAAAATGATAAGAGGGAAAAGAATGTTTTTTAGGTTTACTAAGCTTGTATCTTGGGATTAATTCCAAACAAGCCTATATACTTGATTTGAATTCATGATCAGGGCGGAATGTGGTTCTAAATCTATCACAAAGTGGATTTTTGGATTATTTTTGTATTTTTAGGTGATGAGAGAGGAGAATAATTGAAAAACTATTGAAACACGATATCTGAAAGACGACTATTAGGCCAGTTATAAGCTGAATCTTGAACCTTGGGGTCTAAAACCCAAGAAAAATAATTTTAGAGCTAGAAGGAAAGAGAAAATTCAGATTTTGCGGTGCCTTAGGAGAAAATTAGGTGTTTTCTAAAGTTTTTAATGTATCTTGAATTGAATTTGAAGAGGGGTTGACATAATGGTCAGGCAGGGCCTATGTAGGATTATATTTAAGTGGGAATCTACTTCCAAATCAAGTTCAAATTAGGATTTTCTATCTTGGTGGGAAAGCATGAAATATTCTAGAATTAAAATAGTCTACAACATTCCAGAACACACGAAAACTATACTGGAGTAGGAGACAAGCAATCTGGCGAGACTTTGATAGATTTAGAGTTGTAAGAGATTGACACACAACATAAGGAGGCAAGGACAAGGACAATGACACATTGTTGCATGTGAATAAAGACACTTGGTACAAGTTGATTGCAGACACATGGCATGAGGTTAGAGTAGGACACGAGGTAGCCATGTGGCCATGGTGTCTCACATGGCAGGATATGTGGCACCTGACCAGAAGCTGGCTGGATTGTGACAAGTCGGTAGGGGATGTTAAAGTCGGATAATATTGGTGGAAGCGCGTGATGATCATATGCCGAGGGTTGGCTGGCGCGTGAGGCCTCCGCATACATGTGTGCCACGTGCTGACACATAGCGGTTGGGCAGGTGGCTTGTTGATGTAGTGACTTATGCACACGCGCATGTGTGCCACGCGCTGACATATGGCGGTTGGGCAAGTGGCTTGCTGATGTAGCGACTTATGCCACATGGCTCTATCTAAGTGGTGCCACATGGCGCTGACTGGGTGGAGCTGACTAGTTGATCGTTGACTATTGACTAGGTGCTGTCTTGACATTAAGTGCTACGTGGTAAGTTCTAGTTAGGCCTTGTGGCTGTTGATTGGGGTTTGATTTTGACCAATAGTCTATTTGCTACTAGTTTTG
Source organism: Croton laevigatus (assembly GCA_949640765.1). Lineage (NCBI taxonomy): Eukaryota > Viridiplantae > Streptophyta > Magnoliopsida > Malpighiales > Euphorbiaceae > Croton > Croton laevigatus. The sequence goes on along the minus strand of CATIWJ010006550.1, from coordinate 10,359 downwards.
TTTAAGGAATCTACTTTCTTAGATAAAGGTCAATTTAGCACCATGTCCAACCAGTGCCACCTGGCATTGCCTGTTATATCAGCCAGTCACCAGCATTGCTTGCAATGTGTCACACATGTGGATGCCACGTGCTAGCAACCTCCCTTTTGCGTAGGTCTTTTGCACCACTGGCAACCAACCTTCTGCCCGTCGGCCAGTCATTGAAATCTGGTTAGCCACTAGTTAACCCCCTGTCATCTATCTTGCCTATTGGTGCCATATGTCTTCTTATCCAGTTTTGTTTTACTCATTCTAGAATGTTTTGGACTGTTCTAATTCCATAATATTCCTACTTGTGCAATTAATCAGGAAAACTCAATCCAATTATCAGGAAAACTCAATCCAGACTTGATTAAGAGACAATTTTTTACTCGGATACAGTGTAATCAAGGCACTGCTTGACCACTATATAAACCACTCTTCATAATCAATTTAGATCATCAGTTTAGCTTAGAAAACACCTAGTTTTCTCTTAGGATACTCTGGATTTGAATTTTCTATATCCTTGAGAAATTAATTTTCTTAAGTTTGAGACCTCTAGATTCAAGATTCAACTTAGATTTGGTCGACTAATCGGCTTTTAGGCATCGTGTTCTACCTAGCTTTTAAATTAGTCTCTTCTCCCTCATCACCTAAAAAATATAACATGTAATTAAATCATATAACGATGCTTTGAAACTATATTACACCTTGATCCTGAATTCATATCAGGTATATAGGCATGTTTAGGGTCTAATCCTAGGTTGCGAGATCAATAAACTCAAAAACTTTTCTTTTTCCTATTGTTTTTATCTAATTTTCATTTTTATTTTTTTTAATGCCAGCTTATAATTGGTTTAGAACTATTTTCTATTTAGTTTACTACATTTTTATAGTCTGTTTACAGTGGTTTTTTTTGGTTTATTGCTTCAATTTCATTTTTGTTGAGTTGTTTGATGCAAGAACAAATTTAAGGCTGAGATCTGAGCGAAATTGCATGAAATTTGCATTGAACTATCCTAGATATGAAATCTAGATCTAAGTTTTTATCCTCATTCTTCCTTTGAGTTAATTTTCTTTTGTTTTCTTGTTTATTTGATTATTTGCCATCATTCATGCATTTTTTTTCTCTAAAATTGGTTTTTTCTTTTATCAAATTAGCTTTTTTATTAGTTTACCCACATATGAAAACCTAGTTTTTGAATCTACTTTGGTTCGATGCCAGTGTCTTATGCATATATTAGGTTTTTGGCCCTTTGTGTTAAATAGAGTCATTATTTCCAAAATTAGATTTTTCTTAAAAATAGATAAATTAGGTACATAATTCAAAATATTTTTAGCATAACGAGAGTCTCTTGTCTTTTAGTTTTTATCCTTTTACTAATTTTTAATTTTAGACTTCTATCCACACTTGCAGAAAATACTACATTTGTTATTCATTACTACCTCCGTTTTTCTCATATCTTTACATTTTCTTATTGTGATGTTTTTCTCATTTCTTTACATTTCTCCTTTTGGAAATTTTTATAATATTTTATTATTATTTTCTCTCACATTATTATACTAATCTACTCTTTTAATTACAAAAATCAACCCCTAAATAACAACTACCCAACCCACTAACCTAGCCCACTCCCTTCCTTTTTTATTGAACTCTTAACCTTCTCTCTATTTTGTTAACACTCGTAATACTCTCTCTTTTCAAACGGCTCTTCGGTTCACCCATCTCTAGAACGTTCCTCTCAACCCTCTGAACCCTAGATCTGTGTACAAACAATGTCACTATTTTCTCTCAATCTCTCTGTTGAAGTCCATAGATCTTCATTCGATTTCCATTTTCTGTGCTTTCTCTCCATCTGAATCGCTATCTCTCTGTCACTATGTATATTGGTTTATAGTTTCCCTTGATCGAAAGAACTCCTGTTGATGGAGTACACGAACCGCAATAATATTGTGGAAGGAAAATCGACCGTCAAAATTGTAACGTTGCCGGACATAGCAAAGGGAGAGGGGAAGCATTACGGGGATTCTGAAAATCCCTTATTTTCGATTGCTGCTTCTTCCATATTTGAAGCCACAAATTCCCTTTATCGCTTATTTGGCAATGATGATTCCGGAGATATCTTCGATTATGCTATATCTCTGACTCTAGAACAGATTACTGTTGTTGTCACTTATTCTTAAGATAACCATACTCTGAGCCTTAGATCCACTTCGACAGTTGACCAAGGACTTGTCTCTAAGCTTGAAGTAACATTAAAGATGCGGGTCCAGACAAAACCTGATAGCCTCAGATCCAGTAGTATTGAGGGTCTTCTCAGATGATTTTGGACCGCACCACTTCTATAAGAAGTGAGGTGAGTCTCTGAAATTTTTTCTTTTGTCGGTCTTATATTTCGTAGATCTGCCTTTGGAATGAATTATTGGGCTATTTTTCGCTTTATCTGTGTTAAGTTATTGTGTAGATTCAGTTTATTGTTTCATGCATCACAAATGTATGTAATGTTGATGTGGTAAGTTGCTTCTGCTTAATTATTTCATAATTTCTTCGATATTTCTCTGTTATGTTATTGTGCAGATAGGGTTTATTGTTCTATGCATGATAAATGTTTGTATTATTTGTGTTCTAATATTTCCCTGCTGTAATTTTATGATACTCCATATTTCTGTGGTCAATTATTTCGTAATATCATCTATATTTCTCTGAATATCTGAGCTGTTTTATGTAATGTTGATGTGGTAAGTTGCTTCTGCTCAATTATTTTGTAATATCTTCCATATTTATCTGCTCAATTATTTGGTAATATCTTCCATATTTCTCCGAATATCTGAACTGTTTGTGTTCCATATTTCTCTGCTATAATTTTGCTTCTGATATAAATATATTTTGTTATGCCTCGTGTGATTTGTGTTGTTTTTCTGTTTGGCTATATGTCATAGTATTGCAAGGGTTAATTGAATTTACCCACAAGCTTTATCAATTTCAGATTTAACTATGAATGTCATTGGGTATATGTATTTTTCCCAGCTTTATGATACTCCAATCCTGCTTTGTTTAGAATAATGTTGCATTCATGTGTTAAATAAATTTTGAAACCATTTATTCATGACCAATATTAAAGTATATAGGCTGTTGATGTATAAATCTGTTTACATTGTTTGACATATATCTTCCACCATTTAGTCCTTCACTGTGATTATGCAAACATAATTTGAATAAGTATACTTTTGTGTTTAAGTGTTACATATCTTTTTAAAGCAATTGTATGTGAATGATATTAAGGTATATAGGCTGGACGGACACCAATCTCTCCCATAGATTCTCGGATCTGGAGAAACAGGCGATAACAACGCCACGTACTTTAATATTGATGGTCTTGTGTTCATGTATTAATATGTTTAGCTTGTTTTAGGGTTTATATGTTCATGCATTTGACTTCTTCTTTTATATGTTTGTGCAAACATAAGTTAATGATGATACTGTTATGTTTAAGTGTTACATATATTTTTAAAGCATTTGTTTGTTAAAGATATTAAGGTATATAGGCTGGACGGGCACCAATCTCTCCCAAAGATCCTCGGATCTGGAGAAATAGGTGACAACAACGTCACGTACTTTAATATCCATACTACCTCTGTTTTCATAATATCTTTACATTGGAAAAGCATATAAACCACTGTACTAGTGACTTGTTTTCTGTTTACTGGTTGTGGTGGCAGCACATTTTCAACCCACACTGAAAAGTTAATTACTGTCATTGATGTATGTGTGGATCTATTAACTGCAGGTTGCTTTTTGCTGCTTGCACACGATAATATTGAAACTAATTGCAAGTAGTAGTTACGTAATTGTATTGTACCTCTATTTTTTATACTCAATGATGACATTTGAGCACAAATACTGAGAGTTAATGTGTTCACTAAGATATTTAGTGGTTGTGTTTGCATATATATGGTTTGGAGGCAAACAATTGTCACCCCACATTGAATGAGTACATGACTGGGATTGTTGTTTCTGTGCATGTGTTTACATAAACATGCTTTCTGCTGCTTGCACATGATAAAATTTAAACTGATTGCAAGTAGTAGTTAGCTAATTCTTGTCTTTTTCGATACTCAATGATGATATTTGAGCACAAATACTGAGAGTTATTTACTCATTCATACCTTCCCTTCCTATGTGTGTTTTTCCTATTTGAAGAATATGGTAAAAACAGAGGTAGTAAATTTTAGCATCAGTTTTTATCCCCTTACTCAATGATGATATTATTATTCTTGTTATTCAATGATGATATGCAAGCATACTGAGAGTTCCTATGTTCAATAACATATATAAATTGATGTGGTTTTAGAGGCAAACAATTGCCACCCCACTTTCATTAAGTACATGACAGTCATTAACATAATAGTACATCACCATTAAGCTTTTTACATAATTTCCAAAATGTAGCATGTCTATTCCAAAACATTAGTATAAAAGTTTGACTAATGATCATTTTTCATTCATGAGCATGCTTCAAACCTCTTCTGCTGTGCTTGTTACTTCAGTAGCCCCTCCTTCTTGCATTCCCCTTTGTGCTATTATTGCTATGCTGACATCACTTAAAGCTGCTGCCACAAGTGCCAAATTTGGGTTTACTTGAATTGGTAGCTCATTATTTCTGGCCATCCTCCTCTTATTCACATGAGGGATCTTGTAATTGTTACCCCCTTCAACTCTTAGAATCTCATTCATGTAATACATAAGAGTCAACCATGTAAAGTTCAATGTTTCTGAACTGATTTCAACAAATGATTCTTCAACTGCATCAATTAGGTGTTGGACTCTTTTTGGGTGTTTTTGGTTTTGTAATGTTTGTAAGCTCCTAAAGTTCCCTAGGTCTATGACATTAAGGTTTGTACTTATAACAGCAGGAAATTATAATTCTTGAATAACATAAATAAGAAAAAGGATCAAATTGTAATTTATCAATAATATTAGATTTAATAAAAAAAATTTTATATTAAAAAAAAGAGATTAGACTGATATATATATATATATATAGTTAAGTATGAATTTCATCTTTTAATATCAGTCTGTAGATTTTATCTGACAACAAGTGAGGGAAAGAATAAACCACCATAACCACGTATTAAACCAATAAATCTTTAATAAATATAAAATAAATTATTAAACAATAATAAACCATAGTATAATAAATATAAACCCAAGTAAATAAAATTCAAATTAAGTGTAATTCAAGTTAAATTAAATGCAAATTCACTAATTATTTATAGAATAATTAATGGACAGGCTAAGATAAGAATTGATTAAAATTTTAATCAAGTAGCAAGCAAAACCATGTGAAGTGGTAGAAAAATAAGAAAACAAACAAATTAAAATGAAGACTTTTGGTATTTGATTTGATTAAATGGTAGACAAAGTTGATAATAGAAAATTACAAGTGATTAAGAAATGAGGAAGAAAACAAATTTGCTTTGCCTATAAAAGGGAGGTAAAGGAAACCGTTTTTAAAGCTTCAAAACCTAAGTAAAAACACGTTTTATTTACTAACTTTTAATTCATCTGTTGTTTTTAAAATCTAACACCACAAAACCACTTCTGAAATTTTGGTGATCAGTTTTAACGTAAGAAAATCTGAAAACAGAAGCCAGAGGGGTGTTTTCCTTCCAGGTCAGTTCAGAATTTGGGTTACCGACCAGCCACCTTCAACCCCTTATTTCTTCTTATCCAGCCACTTTCTGGCGTGTTTATCACCACCAATCGATCTGTGACGTCAAGAAGAAGAGATCGGTAGGTGGATCTCCGAAAACCACCACCAAAATCGAAAGATATGACGTAAAACCCGAACGGACTACGCGACCCGTCGCATGACCTGACCTGGGTAAATCCGGGCGAAGAAGGCGATTCAAAACGCGCGTCTGGTCCGCGTTTTACCAAAAATGACGCCGTTTGAAAGGTCGAATTTTCGTTTCGGTGCCTCCGTTTCCTGATATTTATAATTTGACCCCAGAAGTTCCAACAGGTCCCTCCGCCCAAATTTATTTAGGTAATTGACCCTAAAACTTCTTTTCTCTCTTCAATTGCGTCCGAATAACTGATTTAATAATAAATTAAGTTTAATTTTGAAATTAAATAATTTTGGGGTATTAATAAATTAATTAAAGGCTATGATTAAATTTAGTGTGGCTAAAATAAATATTAGAAACTGATTTTTGAGATAAATAATATAAGATAAATATTTTATGAATTATTTAATGAAAAATCTTAATTAGTATTAAGATTAAAAATTATGATGACTGAATTAAGTTAATTTGACAACAATATTGGATCTGAAACAACTATAAAATAGATCTAATTGAATTATATGACAAAAATTTAGTGATTAACACTTATGAAATATTTATTATTTGGATAATTAAAATTTAAGACAATTAAAAGAGATCCAAATAAAAATAATTATATGGACTATTTTAATGGACAAATATGGACACTACCTTAGGACTATTGGATATGGACAATGATAGGACAAAGGATAGTCCGAGGAATTAGGAGATAGAGACCGTTACGAAGGAGACATGTTTGATACTTTAATTAAGGTAAAATTAAATTTTATTTTATGCATGTTTTTAATTATTCGCATTAAATGATTTATTGAAATTATTTGGGTTGAATGTTTAATTATTTTTATTGGATATGAATTATTTGAGATTATGATTTTTGATAATAAGAGAAAAATTAAGAATTTTAAATATTCTTACGTTTGGATAAAATAATACTTATTTAATTAAAGATTTTTAATTATTGTTATATATGATATATTTAATTACTATTATTATTATTAATACTATTATTACTATTACTTTTACTACTATTACTATTATTATCGTTATTTTTACTATTATTATCATTATTATGATTATTATAATTATAGTTATTATTGATATTATGGGTTTTAAAAAATCAAGTTAATTAGTAAAGTTTTGAGTAAAGTAATATTTTGATTCTATAGAAAAATATATTATTTTATAAAAGTAATTTTTGTACCAGAAATAAATATTTTAGAAAATAATTATATCTTTAATTTGACTATATTGAGAAAATATTATTTACTAGAGATTTTTAGAAAATATAATTATAAAATATTATTTTTGGAACATTACTATGAGGTAAACTTTTAAAATAATTTGATAAAGAATTTGAACAATAATATTTATGACTTAAGGAAATTATATTTTAATAAAATTTATATAAAAGATTTTCAATTAATATTATGAAATAAGTATTGGTATTTAATTTAAGAAAATAGTATTTGATAATATTGTTGAAAAATATTTGATGTATAAAGTCATGAAAAATTATTATAGATGTGTTGATAAAAATACCGTATTTATCTAAGATAAATTTATTTTTAAAAGAAAAATACAGAATATTTTAAATAAGTATATTTTTGGTAAAAATAAATAAGTTGAAAATTTATTATGATTATATTTTTTAGAAAGACAATGGTTTAAGATAATGATATTTTTGTTAAATAAGTGTTGATTTATGAAATGGTGTTTGATTCAGAAATTTGATAAATGTGAAAATGATACAATAAATATTTATTGCTCTACTTAGGATAAGTTGAACTAGTGAGATAAGGGTATGATGCATCATATAAGTAGCAGTACTGCGAATTTGTGAATTTGATTGATTGAAAAGTGAAACAGATTGGAGAGTGATACAGACTGAATCACTCGTATTACCGAACAAATTTTGATATTGATTTTGTTGAATTTGAATACAGGCGTTTTGAAAAGATAGAGTTCGGAATTGGTATGAATAATACCATGTCTTACCGAAATTCAGATAGAGACTTTATTTCTGTGTTCACCTAAATGCCTAGTAGAGTTAATCAAGTAAGAATTTGAATTATATAATTTATTTTATTATGTGATTTATAGTATTTTAATATTGTTTAAAAATTATACATACGCATTTAAATTATTTACGCTTTTCATTAGTTAAAGTATCCATTGAGTGTTATCGCTCAGCAAGTTTGGTTAATTCTGAACTTATAGGTCTCCGAAAGATTGAAAGGAACAGGAACTGTCAAATAACTTATGGGCCTGAAGAACTTAGTTGGCATATACTGTGAAGGTGAATCAGCACGAGCAAATCTAGTATAAAACTTGTAGATTAAAAAAAAAGTACCCTTATTTTGTAATTTAGATAGAATATGACATGTAATATGTAATGTGGCACGTCTTAATTCGGCTGTAAATGGTCGAGTTAAGGGGTGTTACAGGACTGTTAGGGGGTTGTTGAATTAGCTCCATATTCCATCCATCTGAAGTTGAAGCTGCTATAAATTCAGGATCTGTGGGTGATATATGAGGTCTTGTATTGTCTTGTTGTATGTAAATTTTCCTTCCACTTCTGTCTGGCCACTTTTCCTTAATGGCAGGTATGATCTGGTTGATTATATAGTTTCTGATGACTTGTCTTGTGATATGTTGTATTGGTTTAACTTCCATTGTCCCTCTTGGTCTATTTACACTTGATCTTCGTGCTGGAACTTGTTCGGTAAGTGGAAATAGATCTATTTTACCATCAAAACTATATATTCCGTCACTGCATATTCTAGGTCTTGTAACAACCCCAAAGAACATAACTTTCTCTATAAATCTCTTAGACTTGCATGTTCTATAGGGGTTAAGTTCTTCTGGTAACATGTAGTATCTCATACTTTCCCTTTTCTGAAAAAACCACTTCTCATCTATATGTATATAATCATAGAAATATGAAATTGACATGACATCTCCTACTGCAGACCAACTGATTTTGTTAAGTATCCACTGCATTCTAGCGTAAGTGTTACTAACGGTGAGGTAGGGTTTTAAAGAACTACTATGAGGTCTTATTATCCCTTTCTTTTTAAGTTTTATAATAGTGGTTGTAGAACAATGAAATGCCTATGCTAATTATCTCATACTTGTTCTTTTACTGGGGGAAAGAGCACTTACTTGATCTGCTGTGATAAATTTGACTTGCTTGCTGCCTATATACCTTCTTGTAGTGTGAACCAATCTGCCATTGATGATGTCTTCTTTAACCCTTGACCAAAGGGTGGCAATACTGATCCTTGAAACATTAAACTGTTGGGCTACTTTCTGAAATATGCCTTTCTTCATCTTTCCATCATTATAATTCCTTAAAAATATTTGGTCGATTTCTTAGAGTTCTGTGTTGCTCAATCTCTTATTCTTGGGTTTGTTTGCATGCTGGACTGGTGGTGGTTGTAAATGTTGGACTGGTTGAGGTACGTATTCTCTGACCTCTTCATATTGTTGTGCATCTTGTCCACTTTCTGCATATCCATCACTATCTTGTTCTTTTTCTTCTTCAAAGATATTGTCATCTTCCTCTCCTTCCTCTGATGATGAATCTAACTCATTTGCTTCAAAATAGGTGGTGATGAAGTCATTGGTAGAATAAACTTGGCCTCTTACATCATTGTCATTTGGTGTTTCAGTTTGGCGTAAGAATACTGAGCTAGCGATGATGTTCATATATGAGCTTGCTGTGATGTTTTCTCCAATGTGTTGTGCTTAATGTTTCAAAATCTCTTGTTTTGGTTATTTGACAAAACTAACTTGAATTGTGATCTACTAATGTTTCAACAAGTGTTTAAAGTGTAGAACAATCATGCTCATAGCAAAAGTCTAAGAGATTTGAATCAAACTAGCAAGCAAAAATAAGAGTACAATTTCTGCGTAAAACATCGCGCGCGCAACCTAAACATGGAATTGTAACCATCGCGCGCGCTACCATTCAAAGCCTCAGATTGTTGTGACCATCGCGCTCGCATCTGGAACAACCTTGTAACCATCGCGCTCGCTACCAGCAAAATAGAAAGCTTGATGTGACCATAGCGATTGCAACAGAAACAGAGCAACATTTGTGTCACGCTCGTGACTACTATTTTAAGAAACAGGGAATTTTGCGATTTAAGGCGCGCTCGCAATCAAAACACACTTGTTACCATTGCGCTCGCGTCACTCACACAAATGCCAATCTGAAGAACAACTCTGTGACCATCGCGCTCGCGACGAGGCTCCTTTCACACAACAACGGCTAGTGCTTGAGACGCTGCCGCCCACTTCCTGAAAATCCGTTGGTGTGTGTCTCGAGGATTTTGTGTGTGGTCGCGCTCGTGACCATCTGCAGAATTTTTTATGCTGTTTTAATCTTCAAATCTCAAACGGCTAGATTCTGAAGAAAGGGTATAAATACCCTTCAAATTTGCATTGATGAGGTACAACACAACTACTGAAACTTATCTTCAAACAACCTCA